>JAILXH010168727.1:2884-18244 GCA_023558415.1 Piaractus mesopotamicus
CACTACTTAAGGTGGAACGGGAAAATTCGAACAAGAAGCTGCAGAATAGGAATCCAGCGGCAGCCTCGTCTTAACCGTGAGGTTTTACCAACATCCGAAATGTTTCTTCGTTAACTGTTATGAGCTAGACAGCTAGTTGAGTCTCGATTTTCTCGAAATACCTCTGTGGAGCACTGGGCAAGCAAGTCGGGGAATCGCCTCATCCTCTCTCGGCTACGAGTCCAAACGTTTGTCCCTGACATGACTGCACAGCCTCAACTCTCACCACAACTCAGTGTTCTCACCTGACGTTAGCTTACTTGCTAACGCCTAGCCGTAGATAGATAATGAGAATGAAAAATTAAAATTATGATCCAACCAACATTTCACCGCTGACGAGCGACACGCATGTAGGTTAAATGTCCACAGGACTCATTACTGTGATATCCAGTTTATAACTGTGAATCATCTGAAAGTTCGTAAAAACACGAATCACTCGTCGCAAACTAAAGCACTCCAGTCAGCACCTCGGAGTGACCGCTGTTCAAGTCTGATCAGGGATTGGTCGAGCTTGCGTGTGCTCCGCCCTTAGAGTTCAATTCTATTCGCTCATTCGCTGTCGCTGATATTTCCGTCAGAGCGACGGACCAATAAAACGCGCAGAACGAGTGTAGTGAAGAATTTGACTTAAGGGACGGTGGCTCAGTCTACTTAAACGATTCTTTCGAACTGCTTGTTTCACTGAACCGAGTGTCCGAGTCAACGGTTCGTTTTCATACCAAGACAGTGGTTGCGAAGATCAGTCGAGCCAGGGCTATTTTTATTTTTTCTTCTCCGCACACAACCTGACATCATACACACACACATAGACCCAAAGACGCCTTTCCTAAAGCGCTATGTTAGCGGAGTTCAGTTTTAAATATTGCCATTTAAATTGCAGTTTAGTTGTAAGTCGGTTCGCGATTTGTTGAAAAGAGTCAGTTCAAAGGAGCGATTCGTTGAGGAGTCGGTACATTAGTAAGTGCACGGTCATCCGCCCAGTCACGTTCAGCAATGGTACACAGAGCAGCGGCCTCATCCACAGCGGTACGAGATGGCTACGTTAATGGAACGACTGGCTTTCCTTCAGAAAGTAGGTATAATTCAGGTCATCCATGTGGAAAGGCAGCTGAGTGCTTGGCCGTTTGAATTCTACCTTGAAATGTCTATGGGGTGTTTAGCCGCAGCTAACTGGCTAGTAAGCTAACGTTAGCAAACTCCCTTGGATGAAACATAAACATTTGTTTAGCTGGTCGAGATTTCAGGTTTATTTAGTTAGCTATACGCCCTGATCTGCCTCCTGAGTCGAGGTGAATCCAGAGAATTTTTTTTTTTTTTTTTGCTAACTGCTATCTCTGGCCTTTTTTGACTGTTCAGGTGCCGACACTTATGAAGGCGACTGCAGATGACGAAGCGCCCTGCCCCGGATACCTCTTTGAAGAAATCAACAGTATCCGTCTTCCAGCAGTTTGACACTAATGTCTAGAGATTACTAAAACTCTTGTCAGTCAAAGTCCTTAATGTACATAAAATCCCAGAAATTTCACACGAGTCACTGGGCTGCTGTCAGTGTCTTCTTGAATACCTCCTGGAGCGTTTGCAGGTGGAGTCCTGTCATGTGAAACTGAAGGTGAATGAAACGGTGTACCTCATGCTTATGTCACATACACATTCTGTGATATAGAAGTGATGAAATATTAGGTTCGTTGTTCTGTTTCTTTAAGTTACGTTGATATTCAAGACCTCTAATCTCTGTCCAAGGTTCTGAAGATCCTCCTGCATCTAAGTGGCCACGGTCCTCCTCACTTTCTCACAGAGCTGAGGCGAAATGCTACGTTTATCCAAGAAGTAACTGGTAAGGAGCTCGCAAATGCATCTAACCTCATAGCATCAGGAAAAACTAAACGAACTGTTGTGCCAAATCTAAACCCAGATGTGCAGTAGAAGGATGTACATGTAATGTATGTGTTTACATGTAATGTTTCTTTGAGTAAAAAATAGTGCTGTTTAGATATGGGCAGGTTAGAAATGAAAGACTTTTCCAAAAAACAATTTAAGCAGAAGTACAAAAGTATCCGGTCGAAAAACCTCTTATGTACTAAGTCTGTCCAACATCTGTCAGCACTGGAACTGACGTTTGATGCAGTCTCACTCTACAGTGCTAAAGGTCAGATATCGGTTGTGTGACAGTTGCAAAGCTGTTTCATTACGTTATATTGTACAGTATAACATAATAAAATGAAATATAAAAAGCGGTAACTAGTAACTAAATGTTAATGACTAAAATGCAAATATACTTTAAAATTAAAGTATTATCTTTCAATTTTTCTTTCGGTTTATAAATGCAGGCATATCTTAGGGCAGCCTGTGAATTTCAGGATGGTGTTTCTGTCTCTCTCAGTTTACAGTGGTCCCCCAGACCCCATTCATGGCAACGCACCTTTTCAAAGAGTCCGGGTCTCAGCGCAGGTGAGATATAAGCTCTGTATTACCGGTTGAGACAGGTGGGGAAATCTGCGTTTTCACAAATATCTGATTTTTAGAAATAATAATTTCCTTATAGTTGCAACAGGGGAATAATCACATCCATTGGGGCTATTTCCAATGTCCCTAGCTGCTTACTGTGTCCACATAATGCTGAGTGTTCATCAAACTTAACATGCTTATCTTGTTTAGCCTAAATAGTCTTTGTGTGAGATTACATTGGATTGAATTGCATTGTTTCTTGCTTATTGGTAAGTGGTTTAAAATTCCTTCTATATAGGAACTGGCCAGTGTGCTGTTCAGTGATACATTGTCTGCAAACACTGGACTCTCTCCATGCAAAGCAGCAACTCCAAGCCTGGGTAAGAAAGTGCTCATGATGTGAATCACTGCTGATTTGCCCCTTTCTTGTCCAGTGGTTACAGTTAAAACAAACAGTATGTTTTGTGCACATACAGTATGTTTGATTTAAAAAATAAAGAAAAAGTTGCCATGATCCTAGATGAAAAGTGAATTTCTCATTGTCTGTGCATGGGAATCTTTGATGCATCAGCAGCACCTAAGCATTTAAGATGTTAAACAAAAAGGAACATTTGATTGTTTTGGTGTGATTGTTCATTTAAGGACTGGCTATCTCATTAACTGTAGTTCAAAATAAAGACTTCTGATCTGTCATTTTCCTTAATTTCATGCAGTAATGCATTCTGTTTATCAGGAATGGGATCAGAGTCTCTGAGGTCAGGAATGCAGGGATTTGGAAATAGCCCTGGGAGGAAACCATCCAGTAAGAGACATTAATCTTGCTTATTTTTTGCAGCAGCTGTTTCTGATGAATGTGTTTAAATACAGTCATATGCGGTAGTTTCAGCAATCCTGTCAAGACGTTTTGTTGACATTCTAAGTAATAATAAGTTAACACATTGCACAATTTCTATTTATTTTCTCATTTTAACATAATGGGAAGAAATAAAGTATAAAAAATGTGCCTAACTTTTGCACAGGCCATGTTTTGTGTTTTGTTTTTTTTTGTTTTTTTTTTCAATAGGTTACATTCAGGAAATAAACATTAACTGTGCATTAAAATGTGCTGAAGTGTGTTCTCTGTAGAGGATGAGTACTTACTGTATTTTCACAAATCAATAAAACATGTCACTTGACCAAGTGTGCCCAAGCTTTTGCATACTCCTTTTACCTTATACAGCATCTTTGCTTTCTCTTCCCAAGACAGAGCGACTCTTTTAGATAAGATTCAGAAGGCTGCAGAAGTAGTTGCCAGTGCTGTCCTTCCACCCACTGAGCAGCCTGGTATTCGTCTCCATGACAACCTGTACCGGGCTGTGGTTGCGCCCTCTGCTGCTGTGGAGGTGGCAGTGCCAGCATGTGCTTACAATGTTTCCTCACACAGTCACAAAGGTAAGCTAGATGTACAAGCCCTCTACATGACAGGTTGAGCCAACCCATTGATTCTCTGGCTGTGGTAGCAGACTCGAACAGTGCAAGCCTGTGTCAAAGATATCTGCATTGCTTCGTTGCTCTAATTATTTTCAAAATATAAGTAATTCATCCTCTGTGTTCAGAGTTATGTTAATAATAAGAAGAATCTCTTAGCTTTAGCTTTTCTCAGTCTCTCACAGGTGCCCTGGGCAGGCTGGTGGTGGCTGGGAGGAGACAGGCAGCGGCCACAGCTCCTCTCACAACTCGTCTCTTGAGATTGAGCCACTGAGCCAGACTTCCAGGGGGGGCAGCAGCAAATCCGGTGAGACAGGCAGCCACTCAGGGGCCAGCCGAGAGAGTGGAGAGTTGTCAGAACGGTAAAGATCCTAATTAGACTATAACTGTAGGGTTCTGTAAATAGAGAGCTTTAGTGATTACCTTGTATTGCTCATTTCTGTGATTACCATGAAGAGTTAAAGGAATACTGAAAACATTTCCCTTTCAACTACATGTAATACACCTTGATGACATTTAAATAAAACATTCTTGGCTCTGTTTTCAGGTTACGGTTATCTCAGACTTAATTGGTCACATTCAGAAGGCTGTCAGATGAGTACAGTACTCACTTTTTTAACCTTTTTTTTTTCCTCAGTGTGGAGGCTATGCAGTTGGGAGATTGTGGCCAGGAGATGGCGCTAATCAGCAATCTGACTAACGGTTCCAAAATCTTCCTGTCTAGAGATGAAAGCCAGCATTTCATCAAAGAGTAAGCAGTTGTGTTAGAACCATTTGGAACATAGTAGATAATTATGGGCTGAGAATTGTGTAATTGGTGCAATGCCACAATGAACAGTTATGAAAGGTTATTTAGTATTTTTCTGGTGGTCAGTGAAGTTCCCTTAATCAGTGTCTTTCTCCCTCCTCAGGTGTTCTACCTTAAACTGTGAGGTTGTGGTGGAGCTTCTCTCTCACAAATTGAAGGACCCCACTCAGACTGTTCAAATGGTACAGCTCTTCATATTACTACTGTTCAGTACATCTCAGATGTTTGACACAGTATTGTCTCATACACCATCTTGTACTACAGTTTCCAGCTCTGGTTCTGGAAGGCTTTTGTCCAGCATGATTTTGTGATTTCCCTGCTCAAAACAACTGGGTTTAGTGACTTTAGTGGGTTTAATAGCTGTTTTTGAGCAAAGACAAACAAACTATGACCCCGTTCTACTGTATGTGACTGCCACTTGGGCTGTTGGAAAAAGCAGCTGTGATCATTTCTATCTTTTCTCTACAGAGGGCGCTATGTGGCTTTGCCTGCCTGATGTCTACAGATCTCCTCTCTCTGGACCAGATCTTCTGTGTCACACGCAAGCCCCTAGCCCAGCTGAGCGAGGGAGCAGCAGGACCTGTAGCAAACAAAGCAACCAAGGTACTGTAAAGCATATACAAGGGAGTACACGTGTCTTTGTGTCTTCAGTGCCCGCTGTTTACAGTCAAGCATGACAATGAAATGGAAACGTGAATGTTTTGTGTCTTTCTGTAGCTCCTTAGGCAGTTTGAAGCTCTGTTGGGCAGTCCCACGCCGGTGACGAAGAGTGACGTTACGGTCTGTCCAGAAAGATCCAGCCCTTCACTCTCAGGGCAGCCATTAGATTCCACCCTCGCCAGCCCTCTTCTCCCAACTCCATTGGATGCTGTATCACCATCAAGCATTTCATCCACACATTGCCCACAGGCTCTCTTTTCTGGACTTGGCCTGGAGCAAGAGGAGGCTGATAGTGTCGCTGAAGAATCTGCTAATTTAGCACAGTTAGAGGAAAAAGCAGAGGACCAGCAGACTATTCATGAGGATAGGGACAGACCCAGAGAGTCTTGTGATGCCCCTGAGCCCCTTAGACACCATCCCATACTGTCACTGTTTAGTGGCATGGAGCTGGTAAACAGAGGGAAACCCGTGTGTCTGGTTGAGCCTGTTCCTGTGGAACAAGATAGCCAGACAGGGGCAGAAGGCTATACAGACCTGGCTGTGAAGAAAAGGACAGACAAATCTGCAGATTCCTCTAGTAGTGAACTCCAGCACAGCACTGGACAAGTATCTGCCTTCTCCTTCCTCAACCTCTGAGCGTCTGACACAAGAACACCATGATAAAGGGTGCAATATTATTTAATTACATAAACCTAAACAAAACCTCTGAATTCCAAACACCTCAATTCTCCAGAACCCAGCCTACAGCAGTAGTTTTTTTTTTTTTTGTTCTTCTTTGGCAGTGGTCCCATCTCTAATTCTGAAAAAATGTAAATGAACAGGCTTGCAATTTCCAGAAAGTGCACCTGAGACGTTAGTGCATGTAGGGTGGAAAAATGCAATTAACACTTACTTACACTCTTTATGTGTATCTCAATGCTGCTGTGGTTTACAACCAGGGAGTGAGCTTGTCAAGAGTATAATGATTCTGTTTACAGTTTTACATCAGAATTATGTAGTACATTGTCCAAATTACAAAGTTTTCACATGCCTATAAATTACACATTCACCCAGTAATTCTGTTTTGGCCATTTGCAGAACAATAAGAGTTAAAAAAGGAAAACAGCTGGAACATTTTACTGCCTGGAGTTGCTAATCTGCATTCTGACTTCAGAATCCTGTTACTTAACTATGGTTGAAGTGTTCAGAAGGTCTCGTGTGCTGTGAGGTCTGCCCTAATTAGCCCAGGTTTACTTCATAACTTTCCTGGGATTATATGAAAAGTTCTAAATCATCCATATTCCTCCAGCACATGAAGAAAGGCATTGGTTTAAGATGTCTTTATACACTTCAGTGCAGTTGTACACCCAATTCCTCACATCACTGTCTAGTCTCTTTGTTTAATAATTATGAGCAAAAACTATAAGTACTTGAGTGTTTACTTTAAAGGCTGAGACAGAGATACCTCAGGATTAATATAACTAGTGTTACGTTTGGATTTTGCACTATGGAGTTAATCTTCAAAAGCACCTGTGTCTTCCAATCTTACATGATCAAATAACAAACACAAGCATTGCCACCTTAAAAGGGAATTCCACTGATTTCTTTCTTGTACATCTCAGCAATTGACTTATGCAGAAATTTGGAAAAATGGCTGGAATTCCACTTTAAGCATTTACAGTAAAGATGTGGGTTTTTGTTGTTGAATGTTTTTATTTTTCTTTGTGGTGCCAAATCTCAGGGCATTCACAAAGATTCTAAGAAAGTGCTGATTTAGGATCAGGTTTCTCTCTAATTTACTATGACTTTACTGACAGGAATAGATCCTAGATCAGCGCTCCTACTTCATGAAAACTTGCCCTGAAGTATTAGTCAACTACATCTTTGCAAATTATGCCGTTTAGTTGATTAAACATTTGTTTGTCATAGATGTGTGACAAAAGCCATGTAACAGCAAATGCAGGTTCTAACAGAATATCTGCTCTATTACTCCAATTTCTGCATTTTATGTGTGGATCTACAAACCAACACAATAAAAAGATACTTAAAAAAAACGTTTATTTTCAGTATTGTTAGAGGACCATTTCATAAAATAACAATGATTCAAAATTTGTAAATGTGCTAACTATATGTTGTATGTACAATTCTACATACAAAACATGAGTGAAATTGTAATGATTATCCTCAGAAACTGATAGTCTTTCACATGGACAAACCACAGTGTTTCAGAATAGTGCATGACGAGTAAAGGGCTGTATCAGTGCCCTTCATATACAAGCACAGACGCTCACACAAATATTTCGCCTGGACACTCAATTATGGCCTCAGGTCAAATACATATTACTCACACCGTAATCGTGCTAAATGTTAGTGGAGCTTGGGTTGGTCAGAAATTGCAAGCATTGTCTGAAAATTATTCTCTGTGAGTGAGAAGTCATTTTAAACAGAATGCAGGCCACTGCATATCAGTCAAACACATAAAATGCATATATTACATCACAAAAATAGCCAATGTATATATGTAGCTAAAGCCAAGTATTCATGAACATGTAAAGCTGTAGGTACTAAAACCATCCCACGCTTTTCATGACTGATGGTGTTACTGGAGCCCTGGGTGCTATGTTAAGAAGGCTAATTTTAGGGCTGAACATTTCCATGGTCTGTTCCTAGGGGATTTGTGAGTCTTATTATTACAGGGAACCCAGTGACCTTAGTAAGACACATTTTATTTAAGGCTCTTCAAGTTATTTTAGGGGTCAAAATTAAATTATGAGCACCTCAGTTTCCAAACTTTCACTGTGCAAAAGTAGTCTCTGAATTCTTCCTTGCTAAGACCTCCTCACAAAAAGTACGTTAAAACAGACCTGAGTCTAACATGTATTTCAAGATATTTGCAATCCAATAATCCCACTGCACTACAATTACAGTGTGGTGCTAGCTTGTACATCCAAATGCTAAGATAAAGCAAAATAATAGCTTGTACTATTCAACTATTTACAATTAGAAACCTAAACCACATACTTGTTCGACACAGGTCTGTACTAGAACTAACAGCTTGCCATCAGTTTGGCTTCATGGCACACATGGAGGAAATCCCAAAGCCTGAGTTTTTAATATGCAAGATATAATTGAGCTCCAAAAGCTTCCTGAAAGAGTCAAAAGACCAGTAGAAAGTATGGCAACACAATTATCCTTCAGATCTTCTGTGAACAGATTACAACAGGCAATTATTATTGCGGAGTGATTCCGCAATCAACTACAGAAAGACTGCAGGAATACTCACATGTGCTTAGGTACACTTACTACATGCTCCCAGAGGTCTGTAGTACAAAAAGGGTAAAAAACATACATGCATCATTTCTCCACGTATGCCACCCTTCCCACACCTAGCGGTCCACTCATTAATCTTCATCTAACAAATACAGCCTTGTGCAACCCTATCATTTAAGAAAACATGACCTTTTACTGAATCATTTAGTGTATAGCACCATGTATATCTGCCTGGTTGAGTAAAAGGAATAAGGTAAGATCATATCACAAGCGCAAAACATTAAGTGCCATTTGAGGTTTCTTTTTGTACTGTAGCACCCAAGTGGAGATCATGATAAACACAAGAACAACAAAACTCCACACAAGTAATGGAATTGGAAATGTGCTAGTGGACAAAATCAAGCCAAAGAAATTGTGAGAAAAGAGAGCCTCATGTTGTGCCACAGCTGGAGATATACAGTGACCAAAGTTCCCAATGCACTGCCCTTTTTGCCTTTGGGTAACTGGGTGCTAAAAGAGCCAGGGATGGTCATGTTGGACCTGGCTGGCCACGAGTTTGCAGGCTGCTGAAGTGGGCCTCTCTAAGGATACGGTTGATATGACTGTAAGAGGAATCACTTTCACTCAAGGAGAAGGCCGGCTCTTCAACTAGGTGAGCACAACTGCTAGAGCTGCTGGAGCCACAGGAATCCTTTAGGATGCATTTTCCCTTTTGGTCTGTACACTGGCTGATGGAACTGGTTCCTGCCAGACTCTCTGAACTGCTAATGCCGCTGCTGTCACTGCTGGAAGACTGGTGTTAAGAGCAGAAATAAATTACGTCCTTTAGATATCTGAACAATGGTCATCTGCATTGCATGTTTTAAAAAATACTGATTAAACCAAGGACACTGATCAACATCCTCACCTCAGAGTCCCAAACATCACGGCCCAATTCAGGGAGGAAAGGCTGGTTTACCAACCGCTTAGCCTGAGGCAGATGTTGCACATCCTCGACATCACAGCTGTGACGCCGTTTTCTGTTGAGATGAGAGGATGAAAAATAAGTGCTAAGGTTGTTCATTCCTTCAGCAACAGAGCAACACAGGGTAGCTAATGGTCATTAGTTACCAGTGTTTACTGCAAAATTATGACTCAGCTACTTCAACAAAGGATCATATCAACATGAGCAGTCAAGAACTCAGTCTTAGTCGCAACTGCAAAGAAGATTCTTTGACATTGTTATTTACAATTCAGCCTTTATAAGAGGCCAAGCCGAGCTCTCCTTTCACTTGGCTGAAAATCTAAAAATAGCTCTCGGAGGGCTGACCGTCGTATTCACACAATATGTACAATGCCAGTGTAACATGTCCTGCATGCCTGATAGGAAAGAGGCTAAAACAGAACATATTTTGAGAGAAAAAGGATTAAAAAAATACTGCTGACAAATCCTACCTGCTTTCTGTCAGCATCGGGAAGCTGTGCATTTGGTTGGTAGGTAGGCAGACAGTGGGAAGGGAGGGGGGGGGCCCTCCGTGCTCAGACTCGTGCGTCTTCTAGTGGATCCACCAGGCTCCAACAGCTTTTCTCAGTTTTCCCTCAAACAGTTAGACATCTAACGACACACAGTCAGCATTACACCAAATCTCTGAGGCTGCTTAGCTTAGCTGTCCTACTGTGTGGACATTCATGCTACACCTAATACCTTCATCCTGAACAAATGGTAACATTCAGAACTGTTTCAGCTGTAAGATGTTAAGACGGATATAGATGGTCACAGAGCTAAGGAGACAGCGTAAGATATTTATACAGACCCTACGCTCTGTGGTCCGGCGGGCTATCCAGTCAGCCACACGTTCACCTACCTACTAACTTGGCTAACTAGCTAGGTTAGCTAGCACAAACACGGTCGCTTTTACCCGACATTAATGACCTGTTCGTCCCAAGTCTGATGCAGCTGTAGCTAACATATTAACGGCTCAGACACAGTCAGTGCTAAATGTGTAATTAATTATCTAACAGGTCAAGTTAGCTTAGGGGCTAGCCTGTATAGTTCTCTGTGTGGTACAGCCCACCGCCTGCCGGCTATGTTACTCATTCTTTTAACACTCCAAAAGACTTAATTAGGTAAGCACTGACACATTAACTGTCCATAAAAAGAAGATAATAGCTACCACTCAATTGAACGTCTCAGACGCAGGTTGCTTGAGTAACTCACTCCTGACAGCCAACATTTTCTCTGCACTGGACTGCATTAGTTAAGTTAGCAGGAACCCTTTTCCATCTGCTGCTGTTTACGTGACGTTTCAGCTGCGATAGTGAATGACGTAACGCTATCAGGCGTAGTTATCGCTTCAAAACGCGGCCTGTTATCTGCTTTTAGCTTTAACCTGCTTTCACACATTGGCTGTGGCAGAATGTGGACATTTTCTGCACTCCAACAATACCTTTTAAATAAAAAGTTTTAACTTCATTATTTATACGCAGGCACTGTCAGTACAGCCAAATGGGTCTTTCAAATGTCTTTGCAAAAAAATACACATGGCAGAAGTTTGTGTGTGCAGCCTCGCACCAGAGAGGATGCAGCGAATTTCAGTAAAGTTGTTTGTAATTTAGGACTGCACAAACGGTTTCATCGAAATTTAGAGACGATTTCAAGATGAGCTTAGGTGAGTACCTTACATACGTTAACATAAGTCCAAAGTAGTTGTGGGCGATATAGCAAAAATGTAATATCACGATTCTTTTTCTACTACTTTTCACGACACACAATATGGATCATGATATTTAGTTCGCTAAGTTGGAACAGAAGAGAAATAACCAACGGTGCCACATTTTAAAACATATTACCAACGTTTCACATAATGCACTGCACTAAATTCACTTAAACACACCTGTTCTTTTTTTTCTTTTTTCTTTTTGTAATTATGCCTGCTTTGATGTAATGTAAAATACTTAATCATGTTGACACTAAATATTATCAAGGACTCAAAAGGGAATTACACTGATTTTTCAAAATTTCTGTATAATTCAGTGGTTGAGAAATAAAGACAGTCATTCAGATTGGTTTGATGTGAATTGGTTCATTTGCAGAGAAACCTACCAACTCATATTTCTTTACAGCGGTGGAGATAGGAACCAGGAGTCCTGATGTCTACAATGCAAATATAGACATTTTATATACTCTCCAAGACCACCAGTGAACCTGCATGTGTTTTTAATGTAATGCTGATGATGGTAAAACAGTGGTGAGTCTGAAAAAATATATTTTCTTTGGGGACTATTTTGTCTTCATGTATCAAAATAAATTGATTAAAATATGTTTTAGACCAACACTTTATCACAAAACTGCTGTAAGACAATGTCTCAGACATCAGGCACTGTATTCATAACAATTTTCAGTAATAACTTTTAGCTTTTAGAGGCATTAAACTCCACAGACGTCTGGTTCCTATCGCCACCACTGTGAACAAGTTTCTCTTGAACAGAGCATTTCACACCAAACCATTCAGAATGATGATGTTGACATGTTAACCATTTAATTGTGCATAAATTTTGAAAAATGGGTGGAGTTCCCCTTTGTTTCTATACTTCAAGAGAATTTAATTAATAACTCCAAGAAACATTATTTATAAAATTGTGCTTTAAATACAGAAAGCACCTTTTTGGTTGTTGGTTTCTATTTGGAAATATCCAATTATTATTTTCTGTTACATCATCTGAATTAAGCTGTCATTCTTTAATCCTCTTACAGAGCCATGCCCATATTGTGGAAAGCCATTCAAAAGGCTGAAATCTCACCTCCCTCACTGTAAAATGTCTCCTGGTTCTAAGACCACCAAAAACAATAAAGCTCCTGAAGAATTACTTACTACTACTCCTAAAGAAACCACTCCAAAAGAAAAGAAAAGCAAAGTAAACGTCTTTGACAAGAAGCTGAACGACTCTTCCTTTCAGACTATCTCAAAAACCTTGGCAAAACCCAAGGTCAGTATGACAGCTGAAAAGGTAAATATGGATGAGCTCACTGTGGCCAAAGTCCTGTCAGCAGAGCGAAGGAATACAGCCACTGTGAAGCCCAAAAGCAAGTGGCTTGCAAAAAGAGAACAGGAGATGGCTAAACAAGCTATACTTTTAACACAGAAGGGAAGCAAATTGATCTCAGACTCTCAACAGGAGAAGGATAACTGCTTATCTGAAACATCGCAAGGCCACGTTAAAGAAACACCGCAAACAGAGGGCCAAAACCAGAAAACGCTTACAGGGACCAAACTGACCTCACTAGTAACCACCAAAAAGTTCACTGCCCCTGACCTTTTGCATGTTACATGGACCACCAGCTCCCAGGCTGAGAGAAGTATGCCAAAATGTAAAGCAAAAGGAAACGTTTTGGAAGAAATACAAAATAGCCCAAAGGCTTTGACCAAAGATCATGCATCAACTCCAACAGTACAAGAGCAGGCAGATTTCAGTTTCTTTCAAACCAAGACTTGTGTGTGGGACCACATTAAACATGGACTTTATGCCAGGAGATCTGGTATTGTGTCATTGTTACACCCCACAGCAGAAACACATGAAGTGTCTATTTCTAAATGTGAAAATACTTCAGTTTTTGTACACAAGACTCATATAGAAAATGATCAGAATGCTGTTACAAAGGCATCCTCTGCACCCTTGTTTGCATCTGCCCGGACCTCAGTCCAAAGGCCTGCTGAAGACATGCTTACTTCAGAATTACAAAGCAAGACTGTCATGAAACGGACACCTGAGATGGCAACAGGTTATGATGGAACACTGTTCTCACCATTCAGGAATTCAGACATTTCCTCTAATGAAGATTTATGGGCAAAGTGTGAGTCCTCAAGGTCTCCTCCACAAAGTCAAGGTAAGAAATATGTAGTAAGAGTTTACAACTTTATCCTAGCATAAAAACTCAATGTCTAAAATATAGAGAATAGAAAAACTTTTTTGATTCCCAAATTAGCTGATGAGTGAAACTGAATAGGCTGTTTTTATTGCTATAACTGCTGGATTATAAAACATTATTATAAAACAGTCAATTAATTAAGGCAAATCTTAGTTTCTTAGTAAGGCAAAGTATCATTACTTCATATTTACATTAGGTCACTCTAAAGCTATCAATTATACACATTCTTGATTGACTAGGATTAAATGATAGGGTTACACATCCTTCAGCTTGGTTGTAAAGAATCTTTGAGGTAAGGATTCATTATATCTAAAACTGACTGATTCATCAACTGATTAACCTCTTTAATTAAATTCACTTCTTTTACTTTTGCAGTTGCTCAGCAGTCCCAGTTCTCTTTTTATCACAAGCAGTCTTCTCAATATGTATACAGAATAGATATAGTAGAAGGCATACTGTGATTAAACTCTCACTTATAGATTCTTCATCTACAGTTCCTGGGACAGAGCAGAGACTAGGAGATGTAAGACTCTGTGAGCTTGCTGCCTGGCTTGGCGCTCGGACACCAAAATCACCCAGAGAGGCCGTGACCACGTTGAGCAGAGGTACTTGTAGTTCAAATATGTTAGTGTATGGAATAATATCCTTTTATATCAAATTTTAGGACAAAGGTGCACACTCTCAGTCCTGAGAGTGTACACAGTTCAGTGTTTCCCCAGCTGAAAGATGCTTAATTCAGTTCAAGAAAAGATCTGTAATGGCTTTGTAGCTGAAAGCTTAAATTGTGTGTTGGAGCTGTGTTGGAGCTCTGCATGACTCCGACCTCCTGACTCCCACAACTGGAGATGTGCCGGAAAACATCCAAACATTCATACTACAGATTTTTAAGTACTTTAAAGCTTGTTCAAGTGTAGAGTTTTCTAAACTGATCTTCCAGTTCTGATTACTTTTCCTGTATTCTTTCTTTGGTGTGGTCAGGTTGGCAGTGGTATTACAGGAAGTACATTGACGTGCAGAAAGGAGGAGTTGGTGGAATTACGATGCTGATAGCTGGTTACTGTGTGCTAAGTTACATATGGAGTTATCCTCATCTCAGTGAGTCAAATTTACAGATCAGTCATGGATTGTTTTCCAAATTCACAGGTTGTTTATAATGAGTGTAATGTGTGATCTGTTATTTTACAGAGAAAGAACGCTGGAGGAAGTACCACTAGAGTATTTGGAGGATTTTAATATTTCAGAAGTATTTGAATCATACTGGAAATATGAAGGGATATAAAATGATACATTTAAGAAAATATTGATATGGTTATTTATTTAAAAAATGTCATTATTATTATTATTATTATTATTATTAAAATTATATTATATATTATATTATTTTCACTTTTTAATGTTTTTTAATTCAAAAATAAAAACAACAATGAATTTCTGCCACACTTGCAGACATACAAATAGAATCCTCTGTGAGTCCTTATAAATGCTGCAACTCTAGTATTAATTTTGCTTAATTAGATGTACATTTTTAATTAACATTATTTTTTTTTTTTTACATGATTATGCACGTCTGGTGACTGAAGTTATACTTCTTTAACTTTAAAATAAACTTGTTTTAAAATGTTTTTACTTTGCCACAAATACCAGCCAACTTGCTTTGTCGAGTTCATGAACAGTGCATCTATAAAATATTTTTCTTGTATTTGTCTACAAGACAAAGGTCCATGAGGACATGAGGTCCACATATGACATTTGTGTAGTTTTATGTAAAAAAAAAAAAAAAAAAAAA
>JAILXH010168748.1:8695-23497 GCA_023558415.1 Piaractus mesopotamicus
TTTGGGTGGTGGATCATCCTCAGCACTGCAGTAACACTGGTGATGGTGTGTCAGTATGTGTTGTGCTGGTATGAGTGGATCAGACACAGCAGTGCTGCTGGAGGTTGAACATGGAAACAAGGAGGTGGTCATAATGTTATGCCTGATCGGTGTTTATTTTATGCACATATCTATAGTTCTTTAGCATACTGTATATTTTGATATACTGTTTCTTTGACACTTAATGTACACATTGTGGCTACACTTGATTAGCTCATCCTGTTCTAGAAGCACTACAAGTTCATCAAGGAGTGCATCATCTCTTCTGTTATAGTATTCACACTTTGATTCTCAAAGGAATCTCCAAAATAATCTAGCTGTGGAGATCAGGATGGCAGCAGGCTAATTTAATAATTAATTTAAAGTGCTCTTACCAGCTGTTTTCAGAATATTAGCTTCAGGAAACTCTTAAAGCTTCGGGAAACTTACAAAATGAAACAATAAACAGGTCTGTTTTATTTTTTCATTGAACCAGTGAAATCAGTGGTTTGATATGATCTCCTTTACACGTTAGTTGCAGGACGCTTTACATTATGCAACTCAAATGCAATTTAGTTTCATGTAAGTTTAAAGCAATTAAAGTTGCATAAAAGTTTCAAAGTGGAAAGTCAGCCTTAGTTTTTGAGGAGCAGCTCTCGACTCAGTAAGAAACTCCATGAACTTTGCGTCTACTCATTCAGCGCTTCGCCCTCAACAGCTATAGACTCGCTGCTAATGTCAAGCATGCATAGATATCTAAATCTACACTGTAACTCTGGGAGTCACTGTTGTGTGTTGCATTCGGTGCATCTACAAAAGGTCTCAAAAGTTAAGATGGTGCTGGTGGCACCGGGGTAAGGAGCTCAACTCCCAGATTCACATCAATCTGCCCATCCGTATGTCTGTCAAAGCCTGTCGGAGACCACCCCAACCCTCCTCCCCACCTCCAGCAGTGCATGTCAGCTCTCATCTGCATCACGCGTGGGCCATGAGAGCACAGCACAATTCCTCATTAGAATTCACTCACGTGCAGGCCAATTTAAAAGCCTGGCAGATGTGACATTCTTTTTTGAACATCAGTCATACTGAATTATGTGTTATGGAAGACCAGCACAGATGTCATTAAGAGACGGCTGAAAAAAGAAAAAGAAAGAGGAAGGGGGGCATGTCTGAACAGGAATAAACTGCTATTGCATCATTGAAAAGACTGTGAAGCAGAGGAAAACCAACGTTCAGTATCTTTATAAATGAATGCAGACGAAGGTCGAACTTCAATGGGCAACTTAAACGTGGCTGTTTGGCAAGATTGACAGCACTTGGAAACCAATAATGTGATAATGACTCAAATAAAGCACTTGCCCACCGAAACGTAATGGCCGAGACGAGGTGTTACTCTTTACTCAGAGAGAAAATATCACCTTTCATACACTTCTAAGACACCATGCACAACAACTTTCAGTAACTTTTCCATTACAAACAATTTTGCCGCTGCGGCAAATTCAAAGTAAGCTCAATGGCGCATGATATTAGGGTTTTGCATCAGTGGAAAGATACTGCTGCCTCAGAGGAGTAAAAGTTAGGCCTTGACCTAAAGGTGTCTAAGAGAAATGTACTGACTCCTGGTCATCCCACCACGGCTACACCTTTATATATCTATGTATATTTCTGTATATTGTTGCTGTCAGAACAAATACCTTGTATCTCCAAAATGGATGCTGTAGAGAAGGAAAAAAAATTTTTACTTGTATTGGAAGTTTATGTAATAAGATTTTTTGCAAGTATTTTGGACCATTTATATCCGTCTGTCTGTCATTAAATGTAAACACAACGTAAAGGGAAACTTTACATTATGCAAATTATACCAAAAAGCGAAAAATGTCAGAAATAGAGATACAAGGTTTTTGGACAACAGTGACAACATGCACATTATGACTTTCTGAAAAGTGCAAGACTAGTTAGGTTAGCTTTTTTTTAAAAAATGTAATATATTGGTTTTCTCCTAATTTCTGGTGTATGTCAACAAACAGTCAAGGATAAGTGTGATAGTGTCTAGAAATTATTCTAAAAAAAGGAATTATCCACCTTATATTGCACATGATCACTGTATTTCAAGATTAAGGCTGAAATATCAGGTTGGGAGGGAAAGTGTCATTCATTAAAGTCAAGTCATAGTAATAGAAAGTCTGCTGACTCTTTATCTGGTCATGAGTCTCTGAGGCATTCTGGGACGATGTGTAGCTGAGTAAAGATGAAAGTACGGCAAGAACAGGAATTGTGCAAATGAAAACCTCTCAAGTGCACAAATTCAGAAGATAATGTAGCTTCACAGTCACTGCTTGGAAAAGCCTGACTGTTGTCGTTGAATTCTGTGCCTATAAAATGCAACCAGTTGACAAACTGCCATTTGAACATCATCGGTTGCTGCTAACAGACTCTTTTTTACACTTCATATTCTCTGTATAACTGGATCTATTCTGCTGTCAGTAGAGTAGGCTGAGCACGGCAGCAGAAAGCTAACAGGCTAACAAACACTTCAATAATAAAAGACAGACTTCGAGTTCATGCCTTTGAAGAAGGAGTTACTTTAATACTGCAACTTACAAAGCAAACAATATGTTACTTGCATGCTTATTATGGGTCTTAAATGTTTGTGTTTAAACTAGAGCTGATGCTAAAACCCAACTGGCACTAACAAACGATGGTGAAAATACCAGGGTCACTAGTAGAAATAGCATCATCATAGCTGTCACACACCTCTCCGGCTCTGACTCACACAAGGATTCTGGCTTTGCCTTTTTTTGCCTTTCCCCTTTTTGGATCTGGTTTCCTGATTACTTCCTAGTTATGTTGTCTTTTTTGGACTTGACCTACACCTGTTTACTGACTACGATTCTTGTCAAACCCTTTACAAGTAGAGCCTCCGCGAGCGTCTGGCTGGTTCTGTCACATTACAATAGCACTTTGTCTTAGACTTAAAGTTGTCCTCTGTACAATATTTTTGTTAAAATTGAAAGAAGTAGTATTACTGAGTCAGAAGAAAAAAAACACTACAATATGGTGTGCGTGTGGTGCTGTGAGTTGCCCTGTATAGCCTAAAATAGTTATTTAGAAGGTAAAGGCATTGGGGTGAGTTTTTCACACCACATCATACGTCTTGGCACGTTAATGTGACATGAACAGGTTCAAGAAGGTCCAGCTCGATTATTAGATTGCTAATGCAACATTAACATCATATTGAAGAAGATATGAAAGACATTCTTTGTTGACGCGGTCACAATCATCAGATTCATCCGTGCGGGGAGGGGGTCCAAAGCACAACCCACACTACAAAATGTTCTTCTGCATGCAATAACATTCCCAAAACTTACAGAACTTACAGCTTTAACCTCTTATTCTCCAGGGTATATTTTGGTTTTTCCATCTGAACTCACATGACCAAATCGTAAGGCAAATTATTCAGTAACTGCATGAAATACAGGCAAATTTTAATTTTATTTATTTATTTATATATTTTGTAAAAGCTCCCCTCCCCTCAAATTAACAGAAAATGTGTTTTATGATCACACATGTTGCTATATGCTTACAATTTGCTGCCGAAAGCCAAAAATCTTCTTTGAATTATTTTATAAAAATAATTTTTACAGAGCAGATCACTGAAGAGACGCCATCTGTTTATGGTTTATAGCCCTGATTTGTGGAAAAATGGGTCGACTTTCAGGAGACAAAAAAAATAAAAAACCTGTGAGCTTCTTTTATTATAAGAGTTTAAAATTACATCACCCATCTATTTGACTGGAAAGAAGACAGTTACAGCCTCATACCACACCCACCTTTTAAACGTAGCTTATGAAATGTGAAAGTTATGAAGAATATGACGAAGTGCATTTTGGAACCACCGGTGGTTCCAAGGAGCATAAGAGGCTACGAGAGGTAAAATATTTCTACATTAAACATTGCTATGTAATGGCATATACTTTATGGTTTTGGCTCTCAAATACATTTAACATATCATCTGTTTACACTTGGCCAGATGTTTGTGCCCCCCAGATCAAGCAAAGCATCATGGGGTGCAGTAATAAAGTGATTAGCAAAAACATGTTGTGTAAATCATCATCGCAGGGACGCTAAATAATAGCAAGTAAGATGCTGCGCTGACCTACTGCTGGCATTAAAGCTATGGAAATAATGCTAAAGTAATGGCCATGTGATAAAAACTCTTCATTGACATGTAACACGTTATTTAGCTAGTGCTATATTTTTCCACGCGAGGACAGAAATGACTGCTTCCTGTGTTATTACATGTTCTGAGGCTTTCGTGGTCTGTCTCCGCTCTCTAATCAATGCTGATTTCACATCGCTATTCAGGTCAGGCCTGCCCTTGATACTTTTAAACTCACATTTACTGTCAGGAGCAGTTTGAGTTCAGCTCTATCACATAGCCCAGCGATGGACCAGCAGAGAGAACCAGACATAATAATGTAGCGGAGGTCACCGGTGACCTCTACAGAGGATCTGTCAGGCATGTTAGTCACTGCTTTCTTAACAAAGCCTTCTGCTCACTGTACCAGCTTCTGAAGAGATAGCAAGCTTGACTGGGGTTCATATAATGAGAAGCCTACTTTTCGAAACCAAAGGCTTGTTATAGTTTAAAATCTCACTAACAATGGCAAGCAATCCAAAAAGTTATAATAATGAAATGTAAGGTGCTGTCTCCTTATGTGTGCACCTGAAACAAAATTAAAAAGTCAAAACACTGTCTCTAAAGGATTACTTCTAACTCGGTACTTAGAAGAACATATTTAAACATCTAAACGTGGCCTGTGTTTTTAAAAAAAATATTTGGTTGGCATTCAGTATAGCATATTTTATAGTTTGTTGAAGATAACGCCTTTAAAGGGAAATTCCACTGATTTTCAGAACTCTGGCATAATACAGGTGTTAAGATGTAAACCCATTTAGAGTGGACTTTCTTTACAGTGGTGGTGATAGGAACCAGGGGGACACAATGTCTACAACACAAATACAGTCATTTTATTTACTATCCAAAACCACTGGTGAACCTACACAAGTCTTCTGCGTGTTTACAGGTAATGCTCATGATGGTAAAATAGTGGTTTCTTTGGGAACTATTTTGCCTTACCACACCCTGCATGTAACTTTCCACCATGACTGGATTTTCAAAATGTGATTTACACCAAAACTCTCAAAAATCTCAAAACTGTCATAAAACAATATATTAGGCATCAGGCAGCATGTTCATAACCATTTCATATAATAGCTTTCTGTGATGTAACTTTAAGGCATTGAAGTCTTTAGATGCCTGGTTTCTATCACCAAAACAGCAAACGCCCAGAATCACCTTAGTAACCACCCGTGATACCATAGCAGCGACCTGGCAACACCTTAGATTCTATAGCACCACCTGGGATTCTATAGCAATGGCCTAGCAAAGTCTATCATAGGATACCATAGCAATGGCCTAGCAACACTTTAGCAACCACCTAGGATTCCAAAACAATAGCCTGCAACACCTTAGCAACACCCTGAGAATCCATAGCAACATCTCAGCAACCACCTGGGATAACACAGCAATGGCCTAGCAGCATGTTAGCAACCACCGTGGGATTCCACAGCAACTCTTTGGCAACCACCTGGAATTCCATAGCAATAGCTTAACAACAGCTTAGCAACCACCTGGGATAACACAGTAAAAGCTGAGCAACCTTATTAACCACCTGTAATTTCAGACCAATGGCTTCGTCAAGCCAATGTAAAGGTTAGAAAACTTTCCCTTCTGGTTCTACCTGCATTTGCCTAAACCAATTTGAGATAATAATAAAAAATTAACAAGGCATCAAAGGCGACTTCCATTGTTTTTTCAAAGTTTCTGAATAATTTAATTGTTGAGATGTAAACAAAGTAAGATGGGCATCGCAGAGAAACAACGGCCTGCATTTAATGCTCTGACATGAATGGAGTGTATTTCAGATGTTTTAAGCCAAAACTACTGTAAAGCTGAGTTTTTCACATCCAAACAATCTGAATGTAAATATTTTAACAATATAATTATTAAAAAAAAAATCAAAACATCAGTGGAATTTGCCTTTTAAGATGCACGCTCAAATACCCTGCAGATAAGCCAGTTCAGGCTGTTTATTTTGCTGAAGCTGAGGGAGCTCTGTACTTCCAATCTGGCTGTTCTGCTTTATGGAACATCAGCTGTAAGAGCTTTTACTGTAAATAATTAGGTGTTTTGTTGTTTCCCACAATATGTTAAATTCAGCAAATAAACAGTAATTGTGTAGTAAAATGTGCAGAAGTGTGTCTCTGTAGAGGATGTGTTTACTTATTTTCACTTAAATCAACAAAATATGAAATCTGACCGGGGCGTCCAAACTTTTGCGCACAAACGTGCAGTCATAAATGATCTATAAAGTGAAGTTCACAGCGTTTATAGGCTTGGCTATTACACATGGTCGTCCTTGGCCCACGTTGACTGGCTTTCCTCGTTAGACTCTGTTTCAGTGATACCTTTAACACTGGAACACGTTATTGAACTGAATGCCACCGGCCCGTCTTAGTGGGGTTCTTGTTTGAGCAGAAGATGCTCCAGACCTTTGCCCTTGGCATCTATTGTAATTCTGCTTTGAATCCTGATGTCTTCCAGGTCAGTGAGGGGTGTCCTACACCGACCTACAGTATGTTCTAAAACAAATCAAATCAAATCAGAAAAAAACTGACTACAGTACAGTAGCATAATGTGAGGCACTAGAGCCACAGGCACAAGGGAAGATATAGGTCATGGGCTTCTCGCTTTTTTTAAACAAGAGCATGTCTTCTTTTCAGGAATGTTCCAAAGCATTTCTGGATGACCAGAAATCAGGAGAGAGATTCATGCAGTGTGCAATGATGCTTGGGTCGGCTTTGTTTTAGCATCAGATTTGAGGCACTGAGACTCTGTTTTACCCTGCATTTTCCTAGACCAGTTAAAAACAACTATGAAATTAACAAGGTGTTAAAGGGGAATTCCATCAAATTTTCAAAATTTCTGCATAAATTAAGTGATTGAGAGGTAAATCATTATTACAATCATTCAGAGTGGTTTGATGGGAAATAAGAAACTTTACAGTGATTTCTTTACAGTGGAGGTGATAGGAACCAGGGGTCACCATGTCTACAACACTAAAATAGCCATTTTATTTACCATCCAAAACCACCAGTGAACCTACACGTGTCTTTTGAGTTCTTATATGTAATGCTGATGATGGTAAAATAGTAAAAAATCTAAAAAGGTAAGTTTTCTTTGTGAATTATTTTTCCTCACATCGCCTTGCATGTAACTTTCCATCATATATAGATTTAAGAAAAAATACAATCTAGATTTAAATGTTCAAAACTATCATAAAATAATGTTTCAGGCATCGAGTTGCGTATTCATAACCATTTCATGTAATAACTTTCTGTGAGGAAGTTTTTAGAGGTGGAAGTCTGGCTCCTATCACCACCACTGTGAACAATTCTGACTTTTTTTTCTAGAATGGAGCATTTCACACCAAACCACTCTGAATGAGCTTGTTTATAGCTTAAACATATATTTATGCATTATTATTTTTAAAAATAGAATTTGAAGATGGAAACAAAACTGACTTTAAAATGTCTTTAGCAACAAATATGTAAATATTGTTCCTTTTCTATTGACTTGTAATCAGCAGATCCAAAATTACATGAATACATTTTTCAAATAAAATAATTTCCTCTAACTTAATATAATATTCATTAAAACTTCAAATTACATTTTCAGTTCTCATTAAACCTACAGCAGAAAATACAGAAAAAAAAGAATTGCAGGACTCATGAGTTTCTCTTTTTTAAGCCATTTGCTTTTTCAGCCGTTTCTAGAAGATTGAGCTTTACTGCTGTTTTGCAGGGACATTTCATTGAATTTCTGTTGCCCTGGAAGTTGGTGCTTTACTTGCTAATAAGGAGTTAATAAGGACATGGATTTAAGGCAACAAAGCCTTGTGCTCCTCAGCGCTGGAAAGCATTTGTGCATGGCTTCTGCTTCTCTCCTTCCCTGCATAAAATCAATGCTGGCATTTCAGCACTGCAACGCCAAAATTGGCAGTTGTGTCAATGGCAGCAGTACTTAAGGGACTGTGGCTTAATCTCACACCGTTTCTCTCATCAGAAAAGGCCATACTTGCAACGTTTTATCTGGCTCTGTAACTGTAACTAAAATTTACAATGTGGGGCCCAACTGTGGCTTGTTTACTAGTGTAAAAGGATTTTTAAAGTAAGAGTTTTGCTTGACTATATATTTTTGTTCAATCCCAAAACACCTGAACTAGGTTAGTGAAAGAGTGCACGCTAATGATCACAGAGTTAGAATATGGACGGAGCTGAAGATGTTTAACATGGCACTGGCTTATACTCAGTGGTTCTCAGTTCTAGTCCATGTGTCTGAAATTGAGTACTTCAGTGTATTTCAGTGCACACTGTACTAGCCAAATGTTCACGACATACTAGAACCAGAAACGTTTAAAAGTCACTTCATGCAAGTCTGAGTCAAATCTCGAGTCTCTGTGGTTAAAAAGTCAGGTTGAGTCAGGTTGAGTCTTTGGTAGACTCATTATTAGCTGCAGTGCATTATTATTTGCATTATTATTTGCTTTGTCCAAAAGTAAACCCTACTTAATAAATAATGAGCCTTTCAAAATAGAGAAACCCTCAGTCTGAAGAACACAACTGAAGCACTCCATGCAGTAAATGCAATATTAAGACAAAACAATTTGAAACAGTTGGCTACCCTGTGAAAAACGCAGCATAGACCAGCGTAGCTGATAACCACCTAAAACTATTATGTTGTGTTTTGGATGCAGTCATGCTGGTCAGTCAGCACAAGAACAACATAAACCATCATAAACTAGCTTAGACCAGCATTGTCCAACTTCAGTTTTAGTAACATTTGAAGAATTGTGAGCTGTAACTTATTAAAACTTCAGTTAAATTAGTTTTTGGTATAGCTAGCATACTTGCTGTCCAAACTAGCTAACCGTTTCAAGTTGTTTGCACTGAACTTATTGCATGAAAAAAAATCCATTCAGACGGTAATGAAAGGGTCACTGAAGTTCTATCGATCCTGAGGCTGCTGCAAACTGCAGTACTGGATGTTATATTTGTCCTTCAATAACTGTATTTCTATGCAACCTTACTGAAGGAAGGCCATTTGTAACATGCAGCTAAGGATTTCAAAGTGCTATAAAGGCAACTGATCTAATGCTAGCTTGCTAACAATAGCTAACTCCATACCTAAGCAATGATATGATGTTCAGAATCGTAATTTGTCATTTTCGTTTAGTGGAATATTTGATGGAAGCTTACAAAAATCTTAATTTCCCTGCACACAAAAGGCTTTCTAAGGCATGTTAGGTAAGAGAGAAAAGAACAGTCACGCAGAGCACTGGGTTATTCAACACTGAGAAATCACTGAATAAAGCTGAATAATTCTCCAAAAAAAATACCATATTTTTTATACTCTTGCCTACTGTTGCCAAAGTTTCATACATTGTCTCTAACGACTAAAGTTCAGGGTGACCAGACGTCCCTGTTTCTTCAGGGACAGTCTCCGGTTTTGTTGGCCTGTGCCCAGCTGGAGGCGTCACCATGAATATGAAGGTTAACTGTGGATTAAAAACACACGAGAAAGTCCTAATAAAGACCCGTAGCACAGCTGATGGGCAGATATCTTGCGCTGTGCTTGTTTTGGCCAACAGAGGGCGCTACCTGCTGACCACTTCTACCACTTGCCCGCCTAGTTTTAGAGAATACTGCTGTGTAAAACTCGACCAGAAGCTAGCAAGAGTCCACAACACCACCATAATCATCTTTTTAAGACACGAGGTGAGCCAGGGATTAAAAGCAGGGGCTTAAATTGTACTACCAAGTGAAACGTAGGCTGATTTGTATAGGCATACAATCTACATACATGATCTACAAAAAAAAAGAACTGAAGCTGTCCAGGGGTGTGTTTAGGGTCTGACTATTGGGCTGTAGCCATGGGTCTTTTTTCTGTAGCCATGGGTCTCTTTTTCCATAGTTACCATCGCTTTACTCACCATGGTAGCTACTGTATGATTTTCTGACACGGATTGCAAAGTTACTTACTTAGCATACAATTTTATCAGTCGGCATTTACCATAGGAGGAGACTGGAGACACCACTGGAGATTTTAATGGTATATTGACCGTCAAACTGGAAATGTCCCCAGATTTCTGAAATGAAATCTGGTCACCTTACTTAAGTTAGATGGTTATTGGTTTATTAACAGATTAATTGGTGGTAGAGGGGTTAGTCATAAGAAATGTGTAGCACAGTACCTGGACAGGCCTGCAGGACATTTTGTGTGTGTCTGTGTCTAACTTTGCTCTTAGCTTAGGCAGGTTTGAGTGCAGTCTGGTGTGACTCTGTTCACTGTTTACTCAGCTGTCACAGCTGACAGTGTTTTATTGCTCATAAGCACATTCACACTGAGCTGCAACGCTGTGTTAGTCGGTCCAATTCAGTACGTTATTCAGCTAAATTCTGCAGTTATCAATAAAGGCTGCATTTTGCAGTTTCTCAAAATCAGCCTTCTTACTAAACTTTCTATGTCAGAAAAACGATCATTATTATTGCATCTGCAGATTAGCAGAACATTTCTGATGTGTTGTGACGTTCATATGCTGAATCTTTAAGCTCCTTTCACTCTAAACCGTGTGAAGTGAATCCGAAAGCAAAGGACGCCTCAATCACCCGAAGATTAGTTGGCTTGATCCTTGCTGTGGTCTGCGACATGGCTGTGTACACAAAGTCCCACCGATGGGCGTGTGGAGCTTTCCCTGCCGCAGGTGGAAAGTGACTGCAGTTTAAACCCAGTCCCTGGGACACTGCCCCTGCCTCATATTCATTTTGCTCCTGAAGTCAGCTCAATCTGCTTGGAAGATGAACCGCCATGAAACCCAAAGCTGTAAACACTGAACTCTGTTCAGCATCATCTAAAGCAGTGGTTCGCAATCAGGGGCATCACAGCTGGGGTGATAGTGGAAGTGATCTGAGCCGTTTTGACCCGGAGCTCCTAAGAAGCCTGGACTTAAAATGCTCAGAAACACCCCTGTTCCCATCCCTGGTTCTTGAATAACCGTGTCTTGAATATTTTATTAATTCTGTCTTGAAAGATTTTGAATTGATTCAGAACCTCATAATCAGACTTTTAAGTAGACTCTGCATTTGCTCTACTGTAAAATATGTACACAGAGACATAGAGGAGCAAATTTTGGCACAGCGCTGCTTTTTAAAGAATTAATTAATCAGTACCTGACATTTCTGATGAAAAATAAAAACACTGTGAGCTATACTGTATACAATAAGTGACACAAAGATTATAAAAGGTAGTTTCACTGAAGTTTAAAGTTTTACTTTAAAAATATTAGATGATGAAAAACTACAGACTTAACAAGTGTGCAGAGTTTAGGCTACATTCAAATTCAACTAAGCTAACGCTACTTGTTAATGACCAATGCAGGACAAAAGCATAATGTAGGCCACATGTGTCAGGCTCCAGTCCTGGTGAGCCAAAACACTGCAGACTTCAGCATGCTACCTCATTAACCCTTGTGTGGTGTTGGGGTCTGTAGGACCCATTTAAAGTGTTTACCAAAAGAAAAAATGATGCAATTTATTAAAATTTGTAAGCTCAGATTCTTGGTCTTTGCTCATTTTCTGTGAAGAACATATAAAATAACCCATTTTCAGTGCCTTCACTCTGTTCACCCCCACACACATTTATACTACACATGTGGTGTCGGTCTCCCTTCAGTGTCCTCTTCAGGAGTTGAAATGCATACTCAATAGGGTTAAGGTCTGGTTCTGGTGATTGACTTGGCCAGTCTAAAACCTTCCATGTTTTCCCCCTGATGAAGTCCTTTGTTGTGTCGGCAGTGTGTTTTGGGTCATTGTTTTGCTGCTTGATGAAGTTCCACCTGATTGGATTGTATGCATTTCTCTGTAAATTGGTAGACTGTGACTTCTGAATTCATTCTGCTTCTAACATCATGAGTTAAATCATCAATAAAGATTCCAGAAGCAGCCATGCAGGCCCAAGCCATGACACTACCTCCAACCTGCTCGACCAATGCGCTCATGTGTGTTGGGTCATGAGCAGATCTTTTTTCTCCACATTTTGGCCTTTTCAGTACATTTTGTAGAGGCTAATCTTGGTCTCCTCTGTCCATAAAGCTGTTCCCGCATGGCTCATATTTGTATTTCTTTGCCGGTGCCAATGTTGCCTTCCGATTCCTACTGCTGATAAGTGGTTTGTAGAATAGCCTCTATATTTCTGCTACTTTTCACCCCTGTCCTGTGGAGCTTGCTGGCGATGTCACTGGGGTTTTTCTTCACAGATCTCACAAAGTTTGTCATCAACTATCCTAGGGTATAGAAGTTTATAGTAAAACTTTGTGCCTGATGGTGGGCCCTGACCATTTAAGGGGTGCAACGATCAATGTGACAGGGCACAAATGGGCAACAAGAAACAGCTGTCAGTCACATGTTCCAGTATTTTTGCTCGCTTGAAAATTTGTTGGGTTCAAACAAAAGGTATTGTGTTCCAAGTTGTTCAACACATCTAGATGTAAATATCAGGAAATACAGCTGAAATTCTTTTTTTTTTTTTTTCACATTACTTATTTGTTAGCTTTTGATTTTACTTGTTTTGTTGAATAGGCCTCAAAGAGCCAATTTATGCTTAGATCCTGTGTATTGCTACTTGCAACTGTATTATTATTATTATTATTATTATTATTTTGTAAAAGAGAAGGAAACACTTTGAGCACTGATTGTACCAGCTTTGATGCATACTGATAACAGTATCCTTACTAAGAACATGAACTGACTGGACAAACTATGAAACAAAAAGTCCAGACTAATACAAAGAAAACACGAGCAGAGAAACAAGAAGACAAAGAGCACAAACAAACATAAACCAGGAACATCAACATCAAATATCAAACAATGCTGGCTCAGGAACACAGGGGTATAAATACTAACACAGAAGACAAGGAACACCTGAGACTAATGAAAGGGCAGGGCTAGGAAAAAAGGAACAAGTGAAGGGTGAAGTCAGGGCAGGACAGGGGAAGAGCTAACAACAACAATAAAAGCACATGGCACTGGAAAACAAAGGCAAATGGTAGATGTAAACAAAAGCACATGACACAGGGAAACAAGAAAACAAAGGCAAAAACAGAGAAAGACGGAGACAGAGAGTGACAGATGTTACAATAACCCTGATAAGTAGTGATTTTTCATCTAATACCTTTAACCAACAGTTATATTTTTTGCAAATTATATTTTGCAAATGTTTTTTCACTTTTCCTGTTTTCAATCCTTGTATTTTTTGTCATATTTAGCTACTTTGCAAATGAGGGCCACCTACAATGTTCTGCGAGTGTAAATAAAGGTTGGTTGATTGATTGACTGATTGATCGGTGGCTACAAAAGTTTAAATGGGTGGTGAGAACATTCCCAGCATCTAAGCCTCTGAGGTGGACTCAAGTAAATTAACATAATCAATACATCAATAATCAATAAAAGAATTAAAGTAAATTAACAATCACATCTCAGATTCAGCACATTAGCTAAACTGGCTATATTTTGGACAAGAAAATGTCCAAACAAAATAACGAATGCTTTTCATTGCAGCGCTTGCGTTTGCTTGAGTCTTAATCATTTTTCTCTGTGGAAAGTAACAAAACCCCCCTGCAGGATTATCAGCATTAGATTTAGCCCCCCCTCCACATTGCTTTGCTAGCCTCGATGTCTGTAATCTTCACAATAGCAAACAGCATTCGGCAGCGTGCTGCTCTACAGGGTGGTTTTCTGTGCAGAGGCAGTGCGGTGAAGTTTTACTCACCGTTTCCCTTGTACGCTCTAATCTGCTGCCTGGCATACCCAACAGAATTTGAAAGGAAACATTCCATGTTGCTTTGAAAAATAGGATCACCATGTCATGGATTCGGCTTTACTTATTAAGCCTCAGATGTTTTCCTCCCTGCTGTAATTCATTCAGCTGCTACAGAAGCAGGCTGATATCAGGAAGTATTACTTGGAAAGATGCTATGAAACTGCTACTCTGGTCCTGCCAAAGAGCAACAACAGAAAGGGCGTGGTAAAGTAAAGGACCTTGTCATTCCATTGAGAAAAAAAATAGTGAAAGGGAGAGGCATTCTATTACCTAACAATATTTCAGCAAGGCAGCTCGGTCAACTTCGGCCCACGACCGCTGGGGGGTGGCGGGGAAGGTGAAGAAGGGGAAAAAGATCCGTCTTGCTCGGGTCAAATTCAGATTGATGCCGGCGAAGTAGGTTGACATGAAAAGGTTGAGCACCCGCATCCGTCGAGTAAATGAAAGGAAGCAGCATCAACAAGAGCACTGCTCTTATTTCATGAGGCATCTCTCCATTCATTTGAACTGACAAGTGCAACGATGATTTGTTTGATGGAACTTTCACTCATGCTCTTCCTCTGCTTTGAAGGGGTGGCTTCCATTGTTGACCACAGATTCGGTTAGCCGCATTGAAATGCAGGCCGCACACCGCGTGTCAAGCTGCAAAACTGATCGGCAGTGAGGTGCATCCAGAACGCTGGAGTAATTCCATGCACACTCTTCTCTGAATATCCTGAAAATGATAAATTATTCCGTGTGATATCAGCGCATACCCTGTGTGTGTGTATATCACACACACACAC
>JAILXH010168834.1:1087-13018 GCA_023558415.1 Piaractus mesopotamicus
CCAAGACTGAATAGTAGCGTACCACAGTTCTGTGCTAGTCCTGCAAACCTGACTTCTGCCTATTGTTGGACAGTCGTGTGCATATTGTTGCTTAACATGGCGGAGGACTGTCTAGTTTGACAGGAAAGGCCCTGACTGACAGGCAGAATTACCAACCTGAGACCGTTGTTTTAGTGTGTAGGGTCAGATGACTTTCAAAACAGGGCTACGCAAAACACCCACAGAAAACAAAGTGATGGACAAGGATGAACAAGGATGTCTCATTTACTAGCTACTAAATGCTTCAAAGAAACATCACAGCGTGTTGAGCATGTAACTGCTTGTTTTTTGAAGGAAATGTGAACACACACATGCAGATAGTGAATCAGAAGGCATCTGGCAAAATCCTCATAGTTGTGGCCAGCTTGGCCTGCAGTAAACATGAGATGGTCCAATCAAACAGTTTTCAGCTGTGTCCAAAACTGTGCCCTATTCACTATATAGTGCACCATTTTGGGGTTCTGCTATTCTGCTGTAGTGGTGTCTGAAAACATAGGAAGATCAGAAGATCTAGTGCATTCAAACAATCTCACAGTGCAGTGCAATAAATAGTGTACAAGCGATGCATCCTAGTGGACAAGGGGATAACCATAATGCACTGCGTTGTTTGGTTTGGCACAACTTCCATCAATCATGGATTCTGTTCCCTATAATAGTGCTCTAAACAGTGATCTAGATTTTTGAGTGTAGGGTTTTGTGATTAGAGAACCATTTCAGACACATCATTGGCGAAAAGCTTTATTGCTTATTGTCTATAGGCAAAATTATCTGTAACTCCCCAAACACTGATCACAAAGTGTATAAAAAGCAATTATAAACACCACAAGCTACTGAAGTATGTAAGGTGAACGCGTAACACTAATATACTGGACACATGAATGCTAATTTAAAATGAGTAGTCTGTGCTGTGTTGTTTTACGTTGGAGAGATTTGCATCATTGCACAGGGTGCTGTGCAGTAGGGGTGCTCTAACTGAACTTTCTTTACAATGGTGATAATAGGAACCGGGGGTCACCATGTCTACAATTTTATTTAGTATTCCAAACAACCAGTGAATCTGCATGTGTCTTGAGTTTATATGTAATGGTAATGATGGTAAAGTTTTCTTGGGTGCTATTTTGTCTTACAAAGTCCTGCATGTACCCCTCAGCCATGAATAGATTTTATCTTGAATCCTTTATAAAATCAGTGCCTCAGGCATCAAGCAGTGTGTCTGTAACCATTTCATGTAATAGGTCTCTCTGAGGGAACTTCTAGAGGCTTTAAATGCTTCAGACGTCTGGTTCTTATCACCGCCACTGTGAACAATTTTGAGCCAGTAAGTTTCTCTAAAACGGAGCATTTCACATCAAATCACTCTGAATGACTTTGTTTTGTCCCAATTATTTAATTACACAGAAATGTGTATTTTTGTATCTTACTGGTATCAGTTTATTACCCTTATAGCATCTGTATTTCAACACCAAAAAATAGTTTAATGTACTACCATTCCACCTAATACACCATTTATCAAACTAGATGTGTATACTTCTCATATTTGTCCAAAATCCATTGTACTGTTTTGAAAATTAATAAACTGAATAAATCGGAGTGACTGCACTCCAGTTTCTTAGTAACAGGCCCAGTAGGGTCCTGTAATAATAAGTCTCAGTTTAAATGCACTGTTCAGTGAGTTCAGTGTTGAGTCTGCGAAGAGATATTGTGAAGTAACATTTAATTCAATGCAAACAAATCGAAACTAAATGTAGCTCATTACAAAAAAAAAAGATAATTTGATCCATTATAATTGTAATGGCAGGCTTCTAAGTCATTTATTTTATCTGAAGTATAAAAGACAGATCAGTTAATCACTGAAAGGCATGTTTGCTGCAGCCCTGCATGAGTGATAATGGTCTAGAGTCAAGAGGTTAAAGGGTCATCTGACCAGGGGGGCCCAAAATGCCAAAAAGAACACATTACCTTTGGAGCTCTTCTGTCACACTGTGTGTCTAATAGATGTTTCTCCTTACACCAGAGTGCAGCTGACGTCAGGATCTTGCTCTCGCTCACTTGCTGGCTCGCACACTTAGACACACAAACTTTCTCATGCGCACGTACAGACACACACGCACGTCCCAGCCACATACGTCAAAACCTTCAGCCACCTGTGGAGAGAATAACTACACTCATTTACTGGGTTCTGTGATTATCACTCCTGATTGTCACAATGTAGACACTGTATGCTTATTGACTATTACAAATTATACCTTTACTGAATGGGTTCATGTTATGAAATGGGTTCATGTAATGTTTGTGTAGAGAAATCCTTAAAGCGAATAAGGGAATTTTATTGGATATAATTCCATTTTTAATTTTGATAGTCCCATACATATATACAAATGCTAAAATTGTTCAACTTTTTGCTGAAACTTGTTTGATTTATTATCTGTTTTAGGCTTATGTTTAAGATGAGTATCGGGGTTCGGATTAGCAATTGGGTTGAGGTTAAAGTCAGTGGGAATGGGAAATCACCAAGTTATGACACAAAATGATCATAAATCTGCTCCCTGATGCTGAGACATTGTTTTACTATACACTTAACACTCCTACTAAAACCATTCATGACAGAGATGCACATGAAAATTAATTTTTTCAAATTTACCACTTTTTTTTTTTTTATCTTTATCAACATTGCATAGAAAAACTCAGACACTTGTAGGTTCACTGATTCACTATTAGTAAATACGGTGGCAAATAATATTTGCATTTTAGACATCGCAACCTCTGGTTGTTATCACAACCATTGTAAAGAAATTCAAGTCAATCTAAAAAGTCTAAAATCAAACCACTCTGAATGACTTTTTTCATTTCACTCATTGTTTGAATAGTGCCGAAATTTTGAAAAAAATTGTGGAAATCCCCTTTACGGTGAGTCAAACATAATCGTCAATGTCAGGAAAAAAATAAATAAATAAACACTCTTTCATTTTTCTAAGTTTTTATTTTTCTACATCATTTGAATACTGCAGCTGTGCTGTACGTCGTGTGAAAAGTTCATGATGAGTGGACCCGTAGAAATACTCTAGAATCACTTGAATTAAAACGTCCAATGACAGTATGACTTTTGTATGTGAATAAGAGTTAACCAAGCCCCCTCTCTCTCGCTCTCGCTCTCTGTCTCGCTTGTTCACTCGCGCTCTCTCTCTCTCAGATTCGCTACATTTCCCAGACGCAGGGGCTGCCAGGAGAGCACTTGTTGAACGTGGGGACTAAGACGTCACGTTTCTTCTGCAGAGAGTCGGATTCCCCTTATGCAGCATGGAGACTGAAAGTGAGTCCAGGACACAGTCACTCAACCAGGACACACAGCTGTGATGTGTCATCTTGTGAAGAACAATCAGTGCATATGATGGCAGTGCATATGATTCTGTGTCTTTTTTCAGTCAACAGAGGAGCATGAGACAGAAACAGGGATGAAATCAAAAGAAGCCAGAAAGTACATATTCAGCTGTTTGGATGATATAGCGCATGTACGTATGGCCGCCCGATATTAACCACACATCCAGCCCAAAGCTGTCTTAACACCATACTTAACTTTGTTGTCTTACTGAAGCGGAAAGTCCCGTCATAAGAAGTTCAGTAAATTTGCTTGTCTTGCAAGCTAGCCATGAAGGTGCTTTTTACTGATAATAATGTAATTTTGAAGTAGTGTTCTTTTGTCACAATTCGAACAATAAAGCTTTGTGCTATGCTTTAAAATCAATCGCCTAAAGAAGTCTTTAAAATGTGCATACTTTATTATTATTATTATTTATTTTTTTTGGTTAAGTAACTAATTTCCCTGTTGCCTCTCAGGTGAACTTGGTGATGAATCTGGAAGGCAGTGACTTGTTGGCAGAGAAAGTGGACCGTGGAGAGTTTGTGGTCTTGCTGAAGAAGATGTTGTCAATAGATGCAGAGAAGAGAATAGTCCCCAGTGACGCCCTCAACCATCCCTTTGTCACCATGCAGCACTTGCTGGACTTTCCCCAAAGCAACCAGTGAGCGTCTAAAACTCCAAAATATAAATTCATCTAAAATAGGTTTAGGTTAAAGAATGTTATTGTTTATTTATAATTAATGTATGAATATTAATATATTGTGCAGTACTGTGCAAAAGTCTTGGCACCTAAGGTTCAAAACCATTTATCTTTGCTGTGTGCTATAAAAACACCATAATAATTAGAATAAATGCGAATACATATTAATACAATAAAAAGTAACTTTTTACCTGTTTTGAAAAAATTAGCTGAGATGTGAGCTTGTTTGGAGATGGTTAAAGCAGGAGTGCGCAACGCCAGTTCATGAAGTCCGGTGTCCAGCACAGTTTGGTAGTTCGCCTACTCAGATACACCCAGAATCCACACTGAGCTGGACACCAGCCCTCCAGGACTAGAGTTGTGCACCCTTAGGCTGTTGAACTAAATCAATTTTAGATGTTTCTAGAAAGACAAACTGGATGATTCTTAAACCACTCATAAAGCTGTACTGTGTCAAGAATTAAGTTGGAATACAGTCTAGAATTCGTCATATTTCAGAATTGAAGATGAAATTATCTCAAGGCAGATAATTAAAAAATAAATAAATGATCAATCACCATATATTATAATCATTTAAGTTATCAATCATTTAATAACGTCTTGCTCGCAGAACTCTTGAATGTGAAATTATAAATTAATATTTTTTTACTGTTTAAATCCAAATTATGTATGCCATTACTGTGTATGTATATTATTGTTGTTAATACAGTGATTACAAGTGATTTAAAACTTTGGAACAACAGTATATAATTAAATTACATGCTTCATGTATTTTTCTTTATTAATTTACTTACTTATTTTAAAAAGATTTTCTAAATTGTATGTCAGAAATATTGTGTGCGAGTTGAAACAAAAATCTTTCAGCTCATTAAAGGATCACTTTTATTTTCACTTTTTATAGTGTCAGATCATGTTTCCACATCATGGATGTGTGCCGGTCGCGTCCTGGCACGTACGACACCATCAACCGAAACAAGGCTCCGTTTGTGAGGCCTGTCACCACCTCGGCACCCAACCTGACCGTGCCCTTCAGCAAGATGGCCGGCGTGCACACTCAAGTACGACAAGCACTACCGCAGTGTATTACCCTTTTTAATGCTGTGCATGTGGTGGAGGCTCTTGCGAGTTGTAAACAGCCACAGTTGTGTTTGATATTCAAAGTCTTAATGCTTTCCATGCGCCATCACCCTTGCCTACGTTTTAAGCTGCCTTGATGTGCAGTTCCTTGCAGCTCTGCCGCCTTTTGCCTGTGTTTGGTTAGCAAATGCAGTGGTCGTAAACATAGATCAACTTCTGCTGAAACATGAGGGTGATGTGCGTTTTGCTTTACGCAAGCAGTGACTCGCTGTCAAAACAGTCAAATTAGAAGTGTCACAACATGCTCTGCTTTAGGTTTGACTTTATGTAACATATGGTTCTCTGTGAAAGCCATTGTGCTGCGAGCACTGAGAGTAAAGAATGAACTAGCAGTGTTTATTCCATGTTCCTGTGTAGTTGCTATGTTGAGATGGCTCAGCTTGGACTCCACTGATGTCAGTGGGTGTATTTGTCTCCCTGCTTCTCATGTAAATGGCCCTGTTTACCTCCACACCATTGTTCTCTCACAGACCTCACTAATGTCACCTTATTGCATGGCAGCGTCATAGTCATGGCAACGCTAGCTGACGTCAACGCAACATGGGGAGAGCGTTTGGTTGCCAAGGAGAAAAAAAGAGACGGAGAGAAACCTCTCTTTAGTGAGCTGACCTCCCACATACACAGGGCTTGCTTTTATGCCATTTTGGCTACATTGTTAATATTTCATGAGACAGCCTCGAGGAAATTTGATTTCATTTACTTCTTCATGTAGCGTGCGGATGCTTTAGAAGTTTATACAATTATTTTGTTTATCAGGTGAACGTTTTGGTCATGTGCAGGCCCTGTGCGTCAGAATGGACCGCCCAAAGTACTGTCGCATGCGTAGATTGTAAACTGTAATTGGTTCCAGTTAAGACTTAAATGGAAAAGGCTGGTCAGCTGTTCATACAGGTGAAAAGGAGCTTTGTTCTTACCGTGTCTGCAAGCGCCCTTTTGATCATGTTTGGACTGCCAAAGCATAATGGCCATAATTCAATAACCCAGATTACTCTGGAGTTGCACTGGTCTAAGTGAACTTTGAGCCAAGGGCTTGTGTTTTGTGTTTTGATCTGTGTTTTCACATATAAGTATTATCTAGAATTGCAGTATTGCCACCTATGGGTCATTTGATTGTATTGCATTGATGCTGCCTTTGTAACATGTTAGAACTGGGACGTCCACTGCTTTTTCCAATACTGCTGCATATTTCTATCATTAAGATTAATACAAAGTAATTTATAGTGGATTGATGCAAAATGCTTAACAGTAGAAAAACGCGCTGACCAAAATTTTGCCGTTTTATTTATTATCTAGAATGACCAGTAAAGCTAAGAAAGATGTTTTCCTTGGGTACTTGTTTACCTATTTTGCCTAACAGCTCCCTGCATATACCTCTCCACTATGATTGGATTTATAAAAGTGTGTTTTATGCCAAAGTGGCAAAACCTTTAGCTTTTACAGCCATTAAAACTCTTTAGATGTGGGGTTCCTATTGCTGCCACGGTGACAAGTTGTAGAACTCTGTAGAACACTAGAACAGAGCATTTCAGATCAAACCACTCTGAATGACTTTGGTTACATCCTAAATATTCAATTATGAGGAAATTTTGAAAAATCTGTGGAATTTCCCTTTAATATTGATTGGACTATAAGTGAAACCTAACTGTTAAGAAGGAAACCAATAATATCGCATTTTTCACCTGAAATGTATCTTCTGTCTCTTTGTGTGCTGTGCAGCCTCCCTCTGTTATGCATCCGGGGATCCCACTGCAAACAGGTGCTCAGTTTGGGGAATCCTTTCAGCAAGCACTGATTCTCTGTCCCCCAACCATACAAGGTACAGTGACCACCTTAGTGCCTCCCACTTGCTTTTATGTCTGCCAAGAAAGTCCATCCATTTATTATCAGTAAATGTATGTTCCTTGTAGTTTATAGCAGTTTGTTTGTTTAACAGGCCTCCCTCCAAATCCAAATAAGCCAGCAGGCTATTCTGTACGAATGGAGAACACAGTGCCCCTCGTGACCCAGGCCCCTGCCATCCAGCCTCTACAGATTAGACCAGGGGTCATCACACAGGTATGCACATTCTGTACACATATTGCAATGACAGTTCTGCTGTTTTGTTCCATATTACCTTAAATATGCCACTTATCTCACTCTTCATTGCAGCAGGCCTGGTCTAATAGGGCTCAGCAGATCCTGGTACCTGCCTGGCAACAGGTGACCCCAGTGGCCCCCCCAGCAACCACACTGGCTTCTGATTCTGTGGCAGGCCCACAGAGACTGGCAGACTGGGGGTGAGTGAAGGCTGCATGACAGTCATTCATTGAATGTTTAGTGTTTTGGATCTCCTGTTTTTCATGGTTTCTAGTAGTTTAACATAGTTTTGCCAGCTGTAGCAGTTTCACAATAGAATTATGTTGTACTCTCTCCTTGTTCTTGTTCTACAGCAAAGTTCGTCCCCATGGTAACCATTACAGCTCCATTATCCCCCACCCCCAGCCACTCCTAACCAACCAAATGACCATGTCAGCACATCAGCCAATTAGCATAGGCATCGCTCATGTGGTGTGGCCACAGCCAGCTGCTAACAAGAGAAATAAACTCTGTGGAAACAGGTTAGTTTTCACATTAAGGTATAACTGAGGAAGGATATAAATATCTTTGCCAACCTGTCCATTGGCTTTATTCATATACATATGTGTATATATTTTTTGTGATTATTTAAAAAAAAACATTAGTAGTTAGATCTGGAAAAAAAAGGTTTAAAATTGTCCAAATGGACTGGTATAGGTTTCCATTTATTGTGAGTTCACAAGTGTGCCCTGTCCTCAACACAAGAGTGCTGTCCCCTGGTTTTAGGAGTAACTTCTTACACAACACCAACACCCAAAACTCCACTTGCCAATCCCCAAAGATGGCTAACCTTGGAAAAAACACAGAGGAAGAGGAGGAAGTAGAAGATCACTGTCCAGAAGCAGAGTGTGTGGTGGAGGCAGAATCACAGGCAGTGGAGGAGGAGGAACCTGTGTGTTGTAAGGCGGCGCCGGAACCAAATGAGCTGGGTGTCTCGCAGAAGCAGAGGCAGGCCATTGTGATCGCAGACACACCAAGCCCAACTAGTAGTGTCATTAGCATCAGCAGTGATACAGATGAGGAAGAGGAGCAGAGAGCACAGAGACACTCATTAGAGTGAGTATGCAGGTTTTGAGATACAAAGCACTTACAAAGTTTTATGTAGTACTGTGCAAGTCTGACCACCCTTCAGTTGTTTAATTTCCAGTCAAAATGGCCATTAAGTACAAGTTATTAATTTTTCAGGAAGAGAATGTCAAAGGTAAATAGGAATTGAAAACAGTTAATTAAAAGATAAAAAGAGAAAATGAGTCTCCCAACAGCCATGCAAGACCTATCAGACCACCAAAACTGCCACCATCACATACAGTACTTAAAGCTTTCATCTTTGAGAGATAGGAGGGAAGTCAAGCTCCTCTCAAGATGCAGTCAAGGTGTTTGTTCACACTTCCACTGTGAGAAGACAATTCTGTGCTACTAAAGGGTCTGTGACAACCAAAGAAGCTGCTGTTGTTCTCAGAACAATGGACTGACCACCCCGGAGTCCAGACCTCAACTTCGATGTGTTTCTGATTACTTAGATTGTGAGAAGCAGAAAATGTTACTAGCTTCTAAGACTGAACTGTAGAGGTGAGGAAAACTATCCCTGCAGATTTCTTTGAAAAACTGAAAGTGAGACTCTTAAAAAGAATGGAAGCTGTAATAAGCAAAGGGTGGACAAACTAAATTGGAAAAAAAAAAAGTGTATATATTACTTATCTGTTGATTTCTGTTGAAGATATATTTTCTGCTTTTTCCTTGCACTGAATAAATTGTACTTAATGACCCATTTGACTTGAAATTCAATAAATGAAGGGTGATTTTTGTACAGTACTTATTGTTGTTGTTTATTATTATTATTATTATTTGTTTGTTTTTTTAATAATAATGTAAAAGCACTATTTGTAATTTTAATTGTTTCTGAATGTGTGGCAGGTGTAAAGGCAGTCCAGATTGCGAGGCTTGTCAGAGCACTCTGAATATGGAGCGTGTCTGTTCTCTTAGCAGTCCTGACTCCAGCCTCAGTACCAGCTCCTCAGCCTCACTGCAGTCCAGTGCCTCACCCTGCAAGAGGCCCAACAGGTACAAGCATACCTGACCCCTTTTTAATGTTAAATAAATGCGTCACACATGTTTGCCTCGTACTTCTTTTAACACGATCACTGCATTTTGTGTTATTTGGCACTCACTCTGAGAGGGGAATTTATTTGACTACACATCTCATGTGTTTGATCTACGTGTGTGATTGTGCTGGTCTGTATGCAGCATGTCTGATGATGAACAAGAGAGTGGCTGTGACACAGTGGACAGCTCGCCTGCCTCTGATTCCTCTGGTCGAGCAGACAGTCCTTTTCTGGAGGGTCGCTACATTGCTGACCGGAATGAGAACTGCAAACCCCGTGTAACCACAGAGACGGAGTCAGGCAAACCGCCTATAAGGACCATGGTGGTGCCTCCCATGAGGGTTCAGAACAACAATGAACCCTTGGCCAGGACAGGTAAATACAGAAGCTTTTTTTGTCTGATCATATCGGTTTACATATATTACGAATAGGGAAAAGTAATTTTTTGCGACAGCTTGGTGAGGTTGCCTTTAAATTGCCTCAAAGAGAATAAAACTGCACAAAGCCTGGAACAGAACCGTAAACAATGGAGAAAGACACCCTGTATGGTTTCAGTGGACGAATAAAAAAAAATGGCAGGTTGACATTGTTTTATTTTTAAGGGCGGGTAGAATATGTCTAAGAAATGTACAGTTAACAAGGAAAACGTTCAAAAAAAGTGATTCAGACAATAGACTATAGCTCTGAGCAGAGATCACTAGCCCTGCTCCTGGCGATCAAACTTCCTGCAGAGTTTGGTTCCAACGCTGATTTGTCGTACCCTATCCATCTACTCAGCATCTTGAGACTTTGATTAGATGTGCTAGTTCTGGGATAGAACTGAACTCTGCAGAAAGTAGCTAAAGTCACTGATAGCCTTTTTAGTCTTGACCTCAAACTTGATCTTCCAGGCTTGTACGGTTCACAGTCATCTGTGTTTTACACTGGTGGAACCAATTAGCTATGCTTTAATACAATTTTACACCCCCACATCCACCTGATAAGATGTTGTGTTAATTCCTGACCCCATGGAATAAATGGTGATGGATTAATTCCTGCCAGGTCAGCAGCATAATTGGGGACTGGCAGTGGGTCAATTTTGCAATCACTGCTGATGTCTGTTTTCAGGTCGCATGCCTTGGAATTACAGAGCTTTAGTAGGTCAAAGAGGCTTGTACAGGTGATTATGGCTGCAGCTTCAGTCACGCACTCCTTTGACTGAATATTCTGTGTGCAGTGTTTTCCTTTCTCTGTAAACACTCTTGGCTGCCCTGTTCTATTTTTCTGTAGCATCTTGGTTCTAAATTTGGACTTGTATGTGTTAACAGTGCTGTCCAAAATTCAGAAACCACCCGTAATTTATTTCAAATCAAAACAGCTATTATATACAAGTTATTAATTTTTCAGGAAATATTTCTGGGGAGATTAGATATAAGATAATCCAGGACAACGGCTGTGTAAGAGCTGCTAGACCACAAAAACTGTCACCATCAGATAAACAGTAGTTCATCTTTGAGAGACAAGAGAAACTCCAGCTTGACTCTTGGTTCAGATCTGAAAAAATCCAATTTCTGTCCATCCTTCAGCTGTGAGAAATCAGCTCAATGCTATGGCTCTAAAAAGATGTGTAGCTGTCAAGAAGCCCTTACTAACAAAAAAAGAAGACAGTTGGCTCTAGAACACTGAAACTGGACGCCATGTCCGATTGTTCCTTAAAAATGTTTTTCACATGGAAAAGTATGTATTTGTGCCTTTTCATAACGTAATGTTTTAAAACAGAACAATAAAATGAAAAGTCTGGAGTGAAGACAGAGTGGACGGAGTCAATACACTTTACAAACATCATTTCAAAGGAATATGTCCCCTAACTAGAGGTACTGAAGACATACCCTTGAGCGTACCACGCCAGTGACAAGTGGGGTACTGCCCTTTTGACAGTTTAGTGCCTTTTTTTCTGAGAGTGCATGACCATACTGGATAAGGTCTGCAGCAAATTCCCTAATTTTCATCTTAAACAAGATGGGTTTCACGATGGGTAGGTAATCAGGTTATTCATGATGCTCCAATTGAAATATGCTGTTTATACCCATAGTATTGAATTTAGTCCGATAGTTGGGATTCAGGGTGTACAGTGTGTTAGCCTTTATGTATCTAGATTCATAGCAATGTTGTTTGATGCTATAGAGAGATACTACAGTGAGGATCTGCATAGGACTAAAAAGGGAGTGCAGGCATTCCTGTTTACTGACAATGATCTACTCTCTTTCTGCATTTTTCTAAGCCTTTCTTTTTCTCTTCATGTTGAAAAAGCCCTGTACAACCACAACAATCTGCTGAGCATCCTGTCCACATACCAGCTTTTAACAGACACACATCTGATCCACACTTAAAGGCCAGTGCATGCTATTCTGGTCTTGAATGATGTATTTTTAGATGCTAGTGTGACCTGCAAATTTAAATAAGAATGATCTTAGTTGCCAATCCTTCCACCTCAACACTAC
>JAILXH010168834.1:16664-32022 GCA_023558415.1 Piaractus mesopotamicus
AAATGTACTGGACTGCAGCACTTGAAATTCAGATCAGTCCATGCATTCTTTGTGTGTGTATATGTATTATGTATACGCACAGGTGTATGCTTTTCATGCATAAATTGGCATGGATGTAATGCATTGCACAAAATGGCAGTGCTTATTTTTGAATCCAGTGTACATCTGAGAAGTAGTCAGTTACGTTTTCGTTCCTTAATCGGAGGACAGCATGCTTTTGCGGTTGCGAATGCTTGCTGTTCGTTTTTTTTTTTTTTTCCTTTCTTTGTTTTGTTACCTTCCCCGAATGAACTAGTGTACAAAGAGCAAGCGTTGAATACTGCTTAATGTTTGATAATCAATTTCTATTTAGTATAAACTCTTACTACTAACAGTATTTGTACTGTTTAATGAAACTGCAATACAATCTAAATAGTTGTTGATTTTCCAATGTCTGTGTTTTTATTTTCTTGTTTGATCGATTGGGTTGTTTTTAATTCTTCTAGATGTGTAGAACATGTGGTGGGCATGGCTTTGACTAGATGACGACTAAAATGCAAATAGGTCTTTGATTCATGGTATGGATTCATCATAGCCTGAGCAGACCATGCAGTATTTGGTATATATGAATATATATATACGGTATATATAATAGAGCTAGTCTATTTAGTGCTGAAGCTTGACAAGGTGTGAGTTTATTGTGTGCAATCCTCTCATTTATGCATGTGTGAAACACTTTAATGTTATTATTATTTTTTTCCTGTATTATGTAATTTGTTTAAGCTTATTGGTGTCGACTGCTTATTTTATACATTCCGTCAGGGAGAAAATATATATGCTTTGTGCATAATTCTTTTTCTTTTTTTTTTTCCTTTTTCTAGTTTGTTCTGCTAGTCGTGTGTTTTTTGTTTTGTTTTGTTTTGTCTTTCCTTTTCAAAATGAAGTTGCTTGTGCAGCACCAAAGACTGTAATTCATTTTCTGAGCAAGGTAGCTACTCTCCCTGCATAGACCTCACATATACTGTAGTAATTATAGTCATGGGGTAAATTTCAAAATTGTATTTGAAATATGGCTTAGGTTATGTTTTTAGCTTTTTGAGCAAGTAATAAGGCGTATCATCTATCTTGAATGTATCATAGATAAGCTGCTATATAATGATTGCCACTTCAAATAGCTGTGAAATTAGGTGACTTTTTTTTTTTTTTTTTTTCTTAGTCCATATCTGCGTTCGTATTTTTGTATAGTTCTCTCTTATTACCTGAAATAGAAGTGGTTTTGGTTTAATGGTTTTGCTTTCATGTTTGGAGTGTCATTGTAACTACTGTATTTGCTGATAATGAACATTAGTTGCATTTGTTCATGTTTCGTGGGTTGGTGGTGTTTTGCATCAGTATTTGACTTCATTAATTGTCCCGGTTCATCACTGCATAATAATGGATGTATCGGTGTAACTTAATTTTCCCGTGTTTACTTTTCCGCATCATGTTGACTTGTAAGGTAATAGCTTGCAGAATTGATTTAACTTTTTCAATTATAAAGAAAATTGTCATTGATGATTTTTGACAGTTTGTTTCTGTATTATTGCTACTAAACAGCAATGTCAAGGGAAGTAATAACCGCCCCTTCACCTCATGCCATTAAGCACTTGGCTAGAATGCAGGACAGCCCTGGCTGCGATTTGCCACATATTATGGAAAATCCAGTGTTTTAATTCCTTTTCAATGACGATCTGATCACTTTCTGTGAAGTAATGAAAAATGATAATGTTCTAATCTGTAAAGAAATTATACTACAGAGAGTGATGAACACTCTGAGGAAGTAAAAGTTGTCTCATATTGAATTTTATCCCCATGTTCATGTACTATGTTGCTTAATGTTATTGAGGACAGTGTTCCCAGCACTGTATGCGTGCCTTGACTGAGGAGATGAGTTTGTAATGAAACAAACCGCATTGCAAAAACAAGTCGTGCACCCATTACGCAGATCGACTAGGCCAAATAGACAAATGGCAGTTTAACCTTCCATTCCAGGGATCAAAATACCTTCAAAATTACAGCTTCTGTGCTAAAACGCACTATTTTCCACAGCGCAACATGCATACAGGAGCCTTGCCTGCCAGTGTTAAGTCTCAGACAGAATCTTATTTTGGCTCTTTATCAGTAAATGTGTCCATCCAACGGGGTACGAGATGTATTGTGCGCACACTTTCAAATATACATCTTTGCTCAGATGAAGCAGTTTCTTCATTCGGATTGTTCTCATAGTCGCTGTGACAAACTAAAGCACTTGGTGCAGATGTGAGGTTGTATTTCGATCCCTGTGAAATGGCATTCACCAGCAAATATGCCTACATATGTCCAGTGTTATTGCAGAAATGACTGTACTCATTTTTTTTTTGTTTGTTTGGTTTTTTTTCCTCCTAATCCACTTACTAAATGAGTTCTTTTTTTCCCAGTTCCTGCACTCTTTTATAAAAGCATACAATAACCATGAGCACTGCAGTTTTTATTCATTATATATACACATTGTTATTGTTTTATATGGGTTTTTTGGAAATATATTCTCTTAGCAAGTTAATTCAGGGTCTTTGTACTAATCTGACATTGCTACTGTTTTATCCTGAAATCACCTCTCAGTATGATGGCGTGTGATGGGCCTTCAGCTCTAATGCATATGTTTTATTTCCAGATTTCACCATCTGTCAAAGTTAACTCATACTGCAAGTTATATATGGTCTCCTTGTTTAACTTACTCATCACATAGAGTCAATTACTAAATTCAAACTGTTACTCACTGTTTAAGTGCGTGTAGATTTTGTGGCTTTTTGTTTCCTTTTTTCGTTTCATTTGCTTCTTTGATTTGATGCTACACTAGTTTTGCCATGTAGCAACTGCACTGTGCAATATTTGACAGTATGAGGACTGGGAAAATGTAACCCTCTGATGTAATGTCTTTACAGTTTGCGATAGTGTATCCTCTCTAGTTCTCAGTGATTTAGATGTGACCAAGCCTTCTCAACTTTGTCACATTAAGCGGGTTTTCCAGGTGACTATTTTGGTGAGTGTCAAAATAAGAATTTATGGTGTATTGTCAAGATTCACTTTGAATTAAAAAAAATCTATTGCTGCAGTCTCTTACAAGTTTGTGTTTTACTGACCACATACCAACTGGACAGCATAACTGACTTGCTTTTGTCATGCCAGTCTCCCATTAACATGTGTGAAGAGGTACGTTTCTAAAAGCATAGTTTAAATAGGTTTACAAGAGCAGTTTATAGGGTTACTCTTAAAAATAAATTACTTCAGTCATGTAAATATATGATTCATTTCATTTACACACTGTGGAATGAGACTGGAGAAAGAGCAAGCTCTTTACATCTCTGCACATTAATGGCTCCTCAGTTGATAGTATTAATACTGTTTTTTTTTAGACATGAATGCCATTTGGCAACTAACCTGCAGTCTAGATGTTATTTGTTGTTTTCCATAACAGATTACTAATTCTCTGCTAGAGATTAAGCAAAGACTGGTCTAGTCTTCTCAGAAAGTTGCATTACACTAGGCAAGCTATATCTGTCTTTGATCCCTCGCTTTCTCTATTTCAGGTGCTTTATTGACGAGAAAATAATTCTACATTTTGTTGCTGTCCAAAGAATCTCCAAAATAGTAAATTTACAAGTGATTCCAAGTGATTTTAGAGCATTTCCATTGGTCCATTCCTAAAGGACAGCTGGTGTGTTGAAATGATGTAGAAAAATAAAGATCAAGAAAAATGGAGATGCATTGTTTTCTTTGGACAGTGACTATTTTTATTGCCGGTGCATAGTATGCAAGCTGAAAATATTAAGAGATTAAACATTTTAGTGTGTTTAAAAACAGGCTGTCCATTTATCTACAATGCTTAATGTTAATGAGGACATTATATGCATTATATGTCCAAAAGTTTGTAGACGTCTGCTCGAGTTTCTTCAGAAATCAAGGCTGCATTATGTTCAGTAACTACAGGCACTTCAGTCCAAAAAGTCTGAGCTATTCTTAGGTTATAGAAGTACGTAATAAAACTTTGGGCCTGTTGGTGGGCCCTGGCCATTTAAAGGGGTTAAAGGAGATGTTCAGGTTTTTTTCTCCCAAAAACGTATGCATAATTCAGTCATTGAGATGTAAACAAAGTCATTCAGGGTGGTTTGATGTGAATTGCTCATTGTACAGAAACTTGCTACTAAATTCTTTGCATTGGTGGTGATGGGAACCAGGGGTTGTGATAGACATTTTATTTATTATCCAAGATGACCAGAACCTACAGAAATGATGATGATGGTGTAATAATGGTAAATTGGTAGATTTTCTTTAGGTGCTATTTTACCTCACGTTGGGTTTTATAATATGCTTTAGGCCAAAACTTTATCTCCGAACTATCATTAAACAGTGCCTCAGGCATCAGGTGCTGCATTTCTAACCACATAACTTTCTGAAGTAGCTTTAAAGGCATTAAACCCTAAACATTCTGAATGAATGTTTACATATTAACAACCCGATTATGATTAAAAATCAGTACAGTTCTCCTTTAATAGGGAGTTTGTCCCCCATTTTTACTGCAGTAACAGCCTCTACTCTTCTGACAACGCTTTACACTAGATTTTGGAAGATTTCTATGAGGATTTGCTTGCATTCAGCAAGAAGAGCACTAGTGAGGTCAGCTACCGATGTTGGATGATTAATTCTGGATCACTCCGACTCATCCTAAAGATATCGGATTGAGCTCAGTCACTCCAGAGAACATAGTTCCAGTGCTGGTGGGCTTTATACCCCTCTAGGTTAAGCCTGGCACAAATGTATGACCAAAGTTTGAGAATATTAAGAGAGAGTAAAGCAAGAAATTGAAATTGAAACCTTTTACAAATACAGATCTACGTTGCTTTGTTATTGAGGACATTACACAAAAGCTAGTCATTTAATTTGGAACTAAATTGGTGGAATCTACAATAATGAGTTTTAACTTGGCTCTTAAATCACTCTTATTAAAATAAACCTTCTCTAATGCCACTCTGTCACTGACCTGCAATGTAGGATGCGGTTTGCATGCAGTTCGCTATGTTCTCCACAAGGGGTCGCAGATTCTCTGTTAAATAGCACAGGTGCAGAGACGAGCCGGGTCTCTGCTCTTGTGCTCATATTGCGTTACGTTAGACAGGCTGCATGATTTCTCCAGCGCTCTGCATTAAAAGAAGTCAGATCCCAAACAGGAGTGTGTAAAGTAACTCGTCGTGCGTGTCAGCAGCAGCAGCGGTGATGAGGACGCAGAGCTGATCAGGGTCTGCTGAAGCCCCTTTGCCGTGTCCAGTTGCTGCAGTGCTGCTCGGACCCTCTTTCTTTCGCTGCTGCTGCTGCAGAGCATGAGTGAGCGGAGAGCGGAGCGCGCATGGCGGGCGGAGTGAGGAGGGCGCTGGGGGAGCCAGGCGGGTTCGGCCGCTGCTGCTGGAGCCCCGGAGACCCTCCACTGCTGCTGCTACTGCTGCTCCTGCTGCTGCACGGCTGCGCGCGGGCCGCCACGGGTAAGCACGAGCCTTCCTAATCACATAGCTGCGTTGAACTGAGTGCGGTCGGAGCGCCGTTTGTGCAAAGTTATGAGGAGCGTGGGACGCAGGCAGCTCCAGCAGGAATGACCGCAGGGTTGTAATCTCTGTTTGTGTCTGTTTATCTGGAGGAAAAAATGCCCCATATGGTTCTGGTCACTTTGCTACAGACTTGGAAAAAGATGGTTCTTTAGTAAAGGCAATGGTTCTATTGAGAACCATGTGTTCTGTATAGAAGACTGTGATGCTTAAATGGTTCTTTGCATGGTGAAATGTTTTTTTTTTTTTTTCAGATTGATGGAGAATATGTTGTATCTGGTTCTATATAGAAAATGATTTAAAAAATGGTTCTGTATAGCGTTCTATTGTTATAAACTTGACATCTTAATAATAGCAGAACCCATTTGAGTGCTATATAGAACCCTTTTCAAAAAGGTTCTATATAGAACTGTCCATAGCACGTCCTCCATCAATGTGAAGAACCCTTCTGTGATGCAAAGAACCCTTTGATCACGCAAAGGGTTCTTTGGGTATTCATGGTTCTATATAGCACCATCATTTTTAAGAGTGTAGAACCATTTCATGCTTATGGTTCTTCACCTTGATGGAGAATGTGTTGTATATGGTTCGACATAGAACCATTTTGAAAATGGTTCTAAATGGAATTCTATTGTTACAAGCTTGACACCCTAACAATAGAAGAACCCTCTTTCATAAAGGTTCTGTATAGAACCCACATTCTCCATTAATCTGAAGAACCATTAAAGCATAAAATGGTTCTAAATACAAACATTGCCTAAAGAAACCTTGCAGAACCATCTTTTTAAAGTGTGTATGTTACGTTGAATGTGGATTGGGCCAGTTTAGTAGTGGACACACTTTTTTTTTTTTTAAAAGAAACTCTTTATTCCAGTTTCAGATGATGCTTACTAGTGCATCATTTCTAAAAGAGCCGAGTGACATGCTCTAAATAAGCTCACTGAATTTTAAGTCATTTTTTTGGTGGAAATTGAATAAAAGAGTGTCTGTGACATCCATGTCCCATATGAATATGATCTGTCCCTTATAGGCTATTGTAGGCTACTGATGGTCAGTTATAGCTAAATCCACAAAACACTCTAAGCATTCATCACCTATGTTTGCCTGCAATGACTAAATGCTTCAAGCTTTCAGCTCTGGATCTGTTCTTGTTCACTGCTAGCGTGGGAGTGCGCAGAGCAGAGAACGATTCTGCAGCACTGCTTTGTCCTTCCAGCTCGAATAGACTTGCTGAGTGGAGTGGCAGCTCAGTAGCTTTTACGTACGTAAATGCAGTGAGCAAGATATAAATAGCACGTGAGACCGCTTAGTAGGTCTCTGTCTCAGGGCTGGAGGGAGGACCGTTCACTGTTAATGTCTAAAATGCCTGATTTAGTTTAAAAAAAGGCTTTTCCATCTGAAACACTGAGTGAGGTGTATTAGAGCAGGGAAAGCACTTAGCCTTGCAGGGATGCACACTTTGAGAGACACAGGCTCGTGCGGGTGGACAAGTGACCATCACTGCTGGATATTCTTTTAAGCATTCAAGGAACTGTACACTGTGGCTCTATTAGGGTTGTCAGAATACCAGGTGCAGTATCATAGTGCTCAAAACCAAAACGATGCTATGGCAAAATATTATCACTTGTCCTCTGAGCTGCATGTTGGATTGAACACTTGGGTCTGTACATTCAAATCGAATTAGCATGCATCCCAATTAATATGTCCATGTGGGCCCCCATGCTGGTTACAGTTGTGGGCACCAGGTGGGTTACAGCTGCAGCCCCACTTAAGCTGCCCATTCCTGTCTGTGTGTGGGCCCTGCATGGATCTTTATCTGGCCATCTTGCCCATAAAGGCCCCATTTGTAGCCCACCTTGGCCCCATCATTAGCACATACAATACAAGGCAAGACAATAAGGCACCCATACGGGGTCAGTCAATGATGGCTTACACTTGCAGCCTAGCGATGAGATAAAATATCAAACTACTATATTTGTAAAATATATATTTAACTCATTCTCTTTAAAATACAGAGCCAACAGTATACAAACTTTGAAAGACATACAGATGTATCTTCCAGTCATACTGGTTGCGATACTGAGAATTTGGTCACTTAAATTGGAAAATGTTACTAAAAATCTGTTGAGAATCAATGAAATGATTAGGTTCATTTTCAATTATTCAACCAGGCATCATTGTTTGTTTGTGTGTGTATATATATATATATATAGGCCAAAGTTTTGAGACAGGCTTTCAGTGGCGTAAATGTAGGCAGTGTGTATGTAGACCATGGTGGAGATGGTGCTGGTGTGTTTCCAGAACAGCAGAGCTGTATGCAGGGCACAGCAGAAGCAGAACTGGGTCATGGTGCTGAGAGGGCTGTTAGAGATCAGCAAGAATGGGCTGATTCTAGAGAAAACTTGATGGATAGCTGCTTTCTTACCAGTGTTTCTGCATGTTATGTAGCAGCTCTAAGAAAAGCTGTTGATGTATCTCATACTTTTACCGAGAGAATGTGTGCTAGTTATTTGTAGCCACTGAAACACACTTGATTTATTTGTATGGCTACAGCACTAAACTTCATACCTAAATCTTATTGTCCTCCATGTCACCAGTTTCCAGACTTCTCCACAAAGGACTGCAGAATCAGTCTTAACCAACCCTGTCATTAGAATGAGACATGTTACTGATTGGCTGGAACAAAAGCACACAGAGGATTTAAAGTGTAATGACCTTTTTTGTGGAGAAGATTGCTCCACATTTTGGATGCTCTGCTAAATTCACTGAAGTACCGCAGTATCTTCAGGTTTTGTTTCAGCTTAGCTCTGCAGCACCTGACTAATCGGCTTCATTCACAGAGAGTGCAGTTAGGCGGTGTTGTGGAGGACTGGAGTACATACAATGAACTACAGAATTATTGGCACCCATGGCAAATATGAATGAAAATGGCTTTTTATTAAAAAGATTTTTTTCTGAATATATTTTTCAGACTTTTCAGGGCAAGATCATGAAGACTTTTTCATTGCTTTTTTGTTGAATCACATTTACCAAGGGCAACAATAATCTGGAGGTCCTTGTACATATGTGTAGACGCTGTGGCCTTGTTAAATATCAAGGTCCTGTGATAGGTTTTCCATCTGCTCCACTTCTAGACCCATCAGAAAATTTGTTCAACCTCTGCTTTTTTTTAGCCATCTCTTCCTAAAGACAGTGGTTTGTTAGAAGTAGTCGAGAAAACTACTGTTAAAAACCTTATGTTTGAAAAAAAAAGTGAGAGCGAACTAAAAAAAAAAAAACATTTGCAGAGCACTAATATGCAATTTGTAGAAACAATATCCAAAGTCAAAATATTACAAACAGACAGATGAGAGTGATCTTTCGTCTTTAACAGTGCAAAGTGAAACATTCTGGATTTGGAAGTTTAAGCGTCCAGAGTTCCCAGGATTGAATGAGGTAGAGTAGATTTTGAGTGTTTTTTGGAAGCTTTGTCGAATTTCACATTGCATGTTAATATTTTGTGATGCCTTTTTGTTCATTTTTTCTGGTGGAATTATAATTTGTCTTTCTATTTTGTATTCTGTAATCTGTAATTTACTCTGTAGGCAACTTGAATGATTGTTGGTCAAAAGGCTTAAATATACCTTTCTGTTTGGGAGACACCACCTTGACGAAAGCACTGGCTGCTGCTGCTGTATGTGTGGGTCGTTTCCTCTGTTCTTTCTCAGCTGTTTTAACATTCCTAAATGGATTTGCCCTGGAAATAAAGGCTTTTTTTATTAAGTATAATATGTAAGAAGTGAATTTTTATTATCGGTATATGTAGCCTTGGTAATAAAAAGAGCACTTTACCTTACTGCATTATATACAGTGCTGTGCACTTTTTCATTACTACTACACTGCTGCATTTTTTCACATGTTCTCTCACTGAGAAATAAGATATTCATTTTTAGCCAATGGAAAACGTATATTTAGCAGAAAATGACACCTCAGCAACTAAATATAATATCATTTTTTTCAATATTTAGTGTTTCCACCCTTCATCACACTTCCATTCTTTTCAGGAGACTTGATTTCAGTTTTTCAAATAAATCAGCAAGAATATTTTCCACACCTCCAAAGTTCAGTCTTAGAAGTTGGTAGCATTTTCAGCATCTCACAGTCCAAGTAATGTAGACACATTCAGTATTGCTGAGGTCTGGATGCTGGGGTGGACAGTCCATTGTTCTGAGAACACCAGCAGCTTTGTTTGATTTGTAAATGTTCTTCTTTTTGTTTATTTTCTCTCTAATGACTTCTTGACAGCTACACATCCTGTCATACTCACAGTGGAAGGACGGACAGAAACACCTGTGGATTTTTTCAGATCTGAATCAAGAGTGGAGGTTGATTTTTCTCCTCTCTCCCAAAGATGAAAGCTTTAAGTACCGTTTATCTGATGGAGACAGCTTTGGTGGTCTGCCAGTTCTTGTATGGTTGTTAGGAGCCTCATTTTCTCTGTGTCTTTTAGTAATTATTTAAACTCCGGTTTTAGAAACTCCTGTGTGTTTTTACTTATTTCCCTTTGACTTTCTTCTTTCTTATGCGAGTGGATTATCTTCAATCTAATCGCCTCAGAATTGTCTCCTGAAAAATAAATAACTTGTACTAAGTGGGAATTTACACTGGAAATTACATAAATGAAGGTTTATGTGGATGGTAGTGTACCTGACCATGCCATTAAGTCTCTTTTTTGCGTAAACTTTAATCTGCTTTAGCACAAAAAATCCAAATGCTTTAGGAAAAAATGTATTACTTCTTTACTCATTAACAGTCCTGAATTGCTTGCCTGTCCTCTTTGACCACAGCATTCCTGTTCTCCAAGTGCACCATATAATAGCTCAGCAGTGCAGAGGTCAGCCCTACTGATGCCATTCAGTTGTGCCACTGGTCCTTGACAGCACAACTGACTGCGTTCTCTTTGGAAATGAAGGTTGGCAGGATACGAGGGAGGGGCACACCATCCAGGCGTCTGCATGTTTGGGTTCTGCTGCGCATTCTTCCCTGAGTGGCTTACAGCGTTCCACAGTGCTGCATGGCTGGTAGCTCAGAAAGTTGCATGTTTGCGTGGCCTGTACCGTTTCAGAGTTTGGGCTATCTAGTGTTAGAGGGGAGTATAGACAGAGACCACAACAGAAACAAAAATGAAAGTAAATGATTAATGATTAATACAATGCACAGTTCATTTTGAAGCAATAAGGATTTAAATTCAGCATCTGCACGTCTGTCTAGGGATGGCCAATATGATGTATGTATGAAGTGAACAGTGGTTATGTATGTAATTTAAAAGGGAAATCAACCATTTTTTTCTAGATGTAAGCATAATTAAATTATTAAGGTGTAAACAAAAACATAATTTTTAAAATACGTTCATGGTGAAGGGGTGCGCGTAGGGTGTGGAAAGGCAGAATACACCCCTAAGAAAACTTGCTTTTAAGACCTACACTATTTTATCATTATTATCAGTACATATAAAACTCAGGAGACACATGCAAGTTCACTGTTCATTTTGAATAATAAATAAAATGACTAAATATGCGTTGTAGTGCATCGTTTCATATCAGACTTCTCTGAATGACTTTGCTTACAGCTCAACCACTGAATAATGCAATGCAGAAATAATAATAAAAAAAAAAATCAGTGGAGTTTTACTACATGTTTTCTAACGTCATCAGCATCAACATCTAAACAGAAACTCCAAAAGTGCAAGGAACCTAATTTCAGGTTTTTATATAACTTGAGGAACATGACACACCATAAACTGAATTCTGAACTTGGACCTACAGATGTAAGCATCACACTGTAAATAAGCTCCTTATTGATATACAAACCATTATATGTGAATACCTTTAAATGGAAAGCCATAAACAGTTGTCATATGATGTCCCTGATTTCTGTGCGGACGTCCCAGGAAATGATGCTTGACTACACCTGACTTACTTTATACATAGCGTATTCTCTAAAACTCGTAAATACAGATGACACGCTCTCTAACACTTGATATCTTGCTTAGCCTGAATCATAAGTGGGAGTTGATCTTAGGAACATGACCATCTTTTTCTGTATAACTTTCTGAGTATATTTAAAGGTCCAAAAGTTCCTGCCTTGCATTTGCATGTGTACTTTGAGGTCGGCTTCCACTGAGGCCATAGTGCGCTATCCATTCGGTGCCTCTCTAACATAAGTAATAAATGTAATGGCTGAGAAGCTGCTAGTGCTAGCATGGCCCTTAATTAGCATCCTCTACCATCTGCCCAGGATTACCCTCCCACTGCTTTCCTCAACATCTATACAGAGCAGCAGCAGTGCATGCAGAGAGTGGGAGGTGAGGACTGCAGGCCTTTTATTCAGAACAAAATGCCAGCTAGGCTACAGACGATTAGATTACTAAGTTCCTCCAAGCTGTCTTCATACCATCACTCAACACCCCTCAAAAATTCATGACCGACATTCAGCACATAACAAAGATTCTGACCAGACAGATACTGGATACCGGTCACATATTAATCTGCACTCATGGACAAAAACCCTGTGACTATAGGATGCACGATTGGAATCGGTCAAGAGTGGAAATCAGACGATTTGTACTTTAAATGTGCAAATTGGCAACTGGCCAGTTTATTATTTTTATTCTGTCTAATCTGTGGTGCATTTTTAATTATATAAATGATGTAAGGCAGGTAAAGGTGCTCAAATGTTGTAACATTAAATAACCTGTTGACTTCCACTTTTTTTAGTGCTTTATTTGATTTGTTTTATTTAAATAGGCAACTGATTTTTTGATTTATGAATGAAAAATGCCAGTTTGACCCATTAAAGAGCAAGTAATGTTGTTTATATTGCAACTTTGGCTAAAAGAGAGTACTGGAAATGTGGTAGTTAGTGATGAGCCAGAATGTTTGACTATTCAAACGTTTGTAAAAAATCAAATAGTAAATTAAGATTTTGGATATGCAAATTAGCTTATCTCTAACATTATACATTTTCATAAGAATCATGAGCTGTTTGAGCTCTTTACTCCATCAGAGTGAAGTGTTGAGCTCATGTCTTACATTTTGGTCAGAGTTTCGTATCTGCTTACTCCAAAGAAAGAAGCATACTGCGGCCAGCTAAAGGCTACCACACATCGGCCGAGAAGCTCCGTGTTGTGCTGGCAGAGGTTTTATGGTGCCAGGTAACAGATCGTACCAAGTGCAGCTGTAGCACATAAGCATCACAGAAAACCACAGATAAACAACAAACTCAAGCTCATTTTACGTCCCTCTCGTGAATTTAATGGAATACAATTTGTAACTTCATTTAGTGTATTTATTAAGGTATCAGCTAACGCTTCACATACTTGTGAAATAAGATGTGAATGAGCCAACAATGTTAGCTGAGGTAAAACAGACTATTAAATATTGTGTGTTTATCTTAAAGACTTTAGGTCGACTCCCTTTTCTGTGTAAATTTCAAGCCACATGCCACCTATCAAAGATTTGTGGTCTGGGTCTGGATTTAATATAGTACAATAAAGATGCTGAGTGGCACCACTGTCTCTGGTCACTGTCTCCTGATGCGCCCGGTGCTGTGTGAGCTTCAGGTAAAAAAAAAAAAAAAAAAAAAGAGGCTTAAAAAATCAGACACTTTGGCTGTAGAAAAAAAATGGAATCTGCCATAAAAATATGCACGACCAGTGCTTCCCTAGCTGTGGCATTTTTACTAGCATGTCCACTCACCGACAGCCAGACATAAGAGGTCAGTGCCATCCGTGCTGGGATGTTGTGCCACCTCAGCTTTTCAGGATTTTTTTTTAGGCTGATGTTGAAGGTACTGGAAAAACGTCTGTTTGGGAACTTACTTATTTTAGCCAAATCAATCTGTGTAGTGTGTAATTAGAGCTCTGCACAATCAGTACGTTTGAACACATAAGATTCTGAAAATTGAAAGTTGTATGAAACCTGAAATATGTATCTTTACACTGCTAGTCAGAAGGTTATGATACAGCTTGATTATGTAACTATCCACTGCATTGCAATAATAATAAAACTTAAAGAAAGCCATTGTGTAATGAACGTTTATTAGGTGTATGCAGTTGGGACCCCTCAGTAATGCCCTCTTGCCTAATTAGCCCTGTCACTGGGCCTGTCCACAGTATCATGCTCATGATTTGCTGCAGTCAGTAAGAGATCACATGAGTGTCAAAGCAGTGGGCTTTAAAAAGTTTATGGTATAATAGTGTGTCTCAGTGCTGTGCTTCAGGTCAGAAGCGGTAGAATCTAACAAAAGTAGATTGGTGTGCAACGCAATCCCTGACTGCACATTTCCACTGGATGTTCTCCTCCTGCCTGCTGGAATTCTCCACAGACTGTTAAAACCAGCACATGGCTTGTTTTTCAGACTCTGCTGCCATTGTAAATTAGGTGATACTGACCTGCCAGTGTTGCTGCTTAGGGACACTTAAAGGCATAGTTCAATAAAAAAAAATCTAATCAAATCAAGATGTGGCTCCTTAGCTTTTGTGTGGCATGTAAGTAAACAGCACCACCACCCGTCCTCCCGTGGTTTTTATGTGGCCCACTCATGATGTATTTCTGACGCCAGGCCTGATTCACAGTGATTTGTGTAGAGGAACTTACCGACCAGTGATGGGAACCAGGAGTCTTGATGTCTACAACACAAAAATGCCATTCTATTTACTATCCAAAATGGCCAATGAACCTATATGTGGCTTCTGAGTTTGTATGTAATGCTGCCCTGCATGTACTTCTCTGCCATCAGCATATTTTACAATACAAATTTAAAAATATTTTTATGCCAAAATCTCATCTCAAAACTATTGTAAAACAATGTCTTGGACATCTGGCGGTGTACTCATAGCCATTCCGTGTAAAATGTCTGTGATATAGCTTTTAGAGGCATTACACTCATTAAACTCTTCAGACGTCTGGTTCTTATCACCACCATGGTGAAGAGTTCTGACTTGGTAAGTTTCCTTAGAACAGAGCATTTTGCACTAAACTACTCTCAATGACTGTTTAGGTCTTAACCATTTAATAAGGCAGAAAGTTCACTCACTGAAAAACCAGTGGAATTTTCTTTCCTTGTTAGCTACACTAGCCTTTACCAACCCTACAAAGCAAATGCAAACACGTCTTTGCTGATTGACTACATTTGGTACAAGGGCATTTTTAAAAGGTTTTTCAGTAAAGGAAATGGTTCTAATTGGAACCATGAGTTATATATAGAACCATTTAATGCCTAAATGCATGGAAAAATGGTTCTCCAGATTGATTTAACTGTTCATTAGAACTTCAGCTGATTCTCTCATCTACTCATCAGCAAACCCAGAATAGACTACAGACTCGCCAATACATTGATCACTAGCGTCTGATCTGTTTTTGCTACTGTTTTTCAAACCACACAGCTGCTGTTCAATTGTAAACTGCGTTAAATTGTTCCTTGCACCTAATCTGAAATCAGCTGGAGCTAACTTAATGGATAAGGCCATTATGGTTATGGTTAAGAATGGATGCAGATATACACTCTTAAAAGAGATGGTTCTTCAAAGGTTCTTTAGCAAAGGGAAGGGTTCTATTTGGAACCATAACATCTACGTAGAACCAGTTAATGCCTAAATGCATGGCAAAATGGTTTTTCAGACTGACGGAGAATATATATATTCAAGCTTGACATTAGCAGTTCCCTTTTGGTGCTATATGTGTGTGTGTATACATATATGTGTGTGTGTGTGTGTGTGTGTATGTATA
>JAILXH010168838.1:0-10276 GCA_023558415.1 Piaractus mesopotamicus
CATCCAGCGGCCTGTTTCTCGGCTGGTCGGTTGCGAGTTGCTGAAGGTTTCCTGCGCGATGGCTTTTACAAGTCGGTGTCCGGCACCGCCTGTCTGCATGCTGGCCAGCACGTCCCGGCATCTTCCGCGTTCGCCGCCTTCGCAGAATCGGCGCACGGACCCGTGAAAGACGGCCAGGAGGGCTGCAGCTCCAAAGCCTTGCGAAAGCAGGAGAGAGCGCCTCCTCGGATGCCGGGACGTGCTGTGCTCACGTGAGACGCCGTAAAATATGGAGCGCTTCACGGATTTGGGTGTCATCCTTTAAATTGGGGCCGAATGTTCTCTGCCGGGCCCCCATGATCACGAAGGTGGCCCCCACGATTGCACCGGACCGAGGAGGCATCAACAGCGTTAGATCAAGCCCCTTACCACACAGACAGAGTGCGCTGATTGATCTCGAATATCTGAAGCGCTGTCGCCTGCATGAGCCCAGGACTGTTCAGGACCAGCCTCCTGATCCTGCCGTAGTCCCGCAGGACAACACCCCAGCGGTTCAACCTGAAGCCGGCGATCTTTTGGCCATGAGGGTGCATATCACAGAGCTGCAGGCAAATGGCCTCCACGAGGCGGCTTGCGTGGGGCCACTCCGCAGGCCCTGTGCCTTGGCCCAGCAAACAGCTGCTCAGAAAAAAACCCACAAAAAGTCAAACAACTTAGGATGAGTTTTAATTCACAATTTCTTATATGATTCTACTTGTATTGCTCTTTAACTTCATCACTTGTCTGCAAAACACTTTCAGCTGCCACCAGCATGAAAAGTGTTATATAAATACAAGTTATGATTATAAATTACTATTACTATTATTACTATTATTATTATTAAAGGGCATACTCTGTAAAAATCCTTGTCAGCATGTATACTGCCCTTACCGCTTCAAGCTCTCCGTCCCACTGGTGACGGAAGTCTTTGAGTGGCTGGCCTTAAACCGTCCCTCGAGGAGCCGCTCCCTGTGTCTCGGCAAGTAAGAGACACGTTGCCTGTCGACCTCTGGCAGGGAGCTCCAGAGAGCAACGATGTCAGCAACGTGCCTCTGAGATAAACAGGGTTCGTCACGCAGCCCTACCAGGTACCTGGCCAGCCTTACCACGCGGTCGTACCCAGGTGCTCCATTGGGCCCAGTGAATACCCAGCAAGATAAAGGAAAAACAGCAACAAGGAGATGAATTTCATTCAGATTTATGTTGTGCTGTTCTTGTAATTTTTTTATTTAAATCTTAACAGTTCTTACAACATGGCCACTATCATCATCGTCCCCCCCCTAACGTCGCTGTGGAGGGAAGGAGCGGGTCTGAGGCGGCGTTTTCAGACGGAGGAGGTGCCCGTGCCTCAGCGCGGATGGACATCAGGCTGTAGTGGGGATCTGCAACTGAAAGCGGGACGATGGTGGGGTCGCTTTCCTCCGTACCCACATGAATAGCCTCAGCAAACCTTCATCCTCCCAGTCCGACTCGTCGTCTGAGGTGCCATCTGGAGCATCCAGATCACGACCGATGCCCTCTCTCAGCTCCTTGCACTGCTGGGAGTAGTGGTATTCGACACCGATCAGTTCACCTGAAACACATCAATAATTACAATTTAACTTAACAAACTCATCAATAATAATAACAGCTTTGCAATATTGGTTTGTGAACAGCACTATACAGATTCAGTTGATGGATATTTTCCTGTGTACTCTCCAGGTTTTGTATAGTCCTCAACCAGCTTGCCTTTGAGAAAGTATGGAATGGATGCAACGAAGGTGTTGCCGCTGGGTGTTCCAGATGACATCCATCCTTTCGTTGTCCAGCAGCGGGACACCCATCGTCCATGTACAGAAACTTCGGCGGAGGGACTCCAGCTTCACTGTAGCGCCTCATTAACCCTGCTGCCATGGGCAGCAGCCCGTCTCCCTCATGAGCTGTGAGCACGGATATGAGCAGCTGTCCGTACTCGTTGCCCACGTTGGTCACCCAGGCTGCTATCCTGGCTACAGCTCCAGCCAGCTTCTTGGTCACCTGAACACACGACAGACACACACACACACACAGTTAATATATATACAGTGTGCTAATTTACTACACTCAAACAGTGAAGTGTAACGTGCACCTGAGAAACAAACATAAAAACATTACCTTCTTTGTTGAATCCATCTTCAAGATAGATCCAAAAACAGAGGTGACCCTGGCCTTCATCTCGACGATCCGTGTCTGTACGTCCTCGGCATGGATGGTGAGGAGCCAGTGGGGTGAGGGAACAGGCACCATGGGTGGTGGTGGTGCCACAGGCTGTGCCTCGACACCAGGGACCTGGAATTTCTTACACACTGCAAGGTACTGAATGTTAAACATTAACATCGGGAAAATTTGCAGTACATAATGACTTCACATGATTTTTGCACCAATATGTGCTGTGCTGAATGATGAGCTCCTATTAAAACTTACCAAGAGCTTTAGGAGACTGCTCTCGGGATGATCCAGGGTGGTGAAGAGAGCCAAGAGCCGAAATGGAAGACGATGAGGGTGAGGAGCCATGCAGCGCCTGGTCCACATCCCTCTTTTGATGTACTTTCTCAGTACATCCATTTTAGTTCCTGGTCTGCTCGTCTGACCTCTCAGCCACTGGACGTAGCTGTTAAAAAGACAAAATAATGAACAAATACATTAATTATTACAATTAATATTGTAATTCATTTTAATTAGGCTACTGTTTTACCACTATTACTAATGCATACACATATAAACTACACTATTACCAACAATAATAACAGTGTATTTTAAATCAATAGATAAATCAGTGTATTAATCCCAGAGGGAAGTTACAGTAAAGAGCAAAACAAGAGCAAAAGTATTGTCATACGCTATTATATAGATGCATAAATAGAAGTAGTAAAAATATGCAACAAAATATACTAAAACAACCATAAAATATAACATGCAGAGTTTGAATATATCTTTACCTCCTTTTCTCCCTGTCTGCAGACTCATAAAGCTGTTTATAGGTACACATCTTGTGTGCACAAAAGCCCACCAAACAGTCATCTGCCTTTGCGCTCCGCTGCCTAATGGCCTCAGAAACCTCAGGAAAGGAGCCTGCATACTTGAGAAACACATCCTTATTGCTCATAAGGGCAGTGTCGCTCAGGTTGCCAGACTCCCGCTCCTTCTGGTGCCCTGCCAGGACCATGACAGCATAGCCCAGGTCATTCTCCAGGAGCCACTTAAAGGTTTTCCCTGGCCAAACTGGATAACTCTCTCACTCGCTACCAGCTGGTTGTCCCAAGGGTCTCCTCCTGCGGCCACCACTCTTTGTTTGGCCTCTGTCCAGACTGGGATCCTGGACCTTGAAAGGAGTGCCTGACCCTATGCAGGTCAACTGCTCCCTCTCCACAGCAAGTGCTGCAGGTGAGGCTCGGAGAGTGAGCTCTCCGTTCTCCTCACGATGAAATACTGGCATTGGATCCATTGTAGAAAACACTGACAAATAAAATCAAAATAAACTACTTTAAGGGGTGAGCAATATGGCAAAAATACAGCTTGCTTACTCTGCAGTGATCTGCTCTGTAAAAATTATTTTTATAAGATTTTTGGTTTTCATCAATAAATTGTAAGCATATAGCATTATGTTTATGATCATAAAACACATTTTCTGTTGATTTGGGGAGGGGAGATTTTACAAAAAAAAGGAGTTACATTTATTTCACGCAGTTACTGAATAATTTGTCTTACGATTTGGGCATGTAAATTCAGATTCAAAATACGGGAATATGCCCACGAGCATAACAGGTTAAATACTGACTACATGCTGTTTAACTGAAAAATATGCTCAGAGACGTATTTTGTAATGAAATTTACCACTCACACAATAAAATATTGTCATATCGGTGCTAGTAATTGACATATATAATATTCTACGCAAAAAAAACACGTCTGATAGCAATTATAATCATTTCGGCGATTTAGCAAGCTAACTTAATACATAAAAAGCGGGAAAATTGTAAAAAAAAAAAAAAAACGGCAAGAAAAAAATACGCATAAAAGTTGTAAAACATACCTAAAAAATTTGCAAAAAATAAGCAAGCTAATCGAAATAAACATGACAAGAAGGATGAATTCTACAGAGACAAAAACGTTTTAATTTAAGAAATCGAAAAAATATGATGTGTATCTAGCAAGCTAACGCCGCGTAATTCGTGCGAAAATGTGATGTTATCTCACTTTCTCTCTTATGGAAACCCTTGAGTTTGGTTTTTTTTCACACGCTTTTGAACTTCCTCCGGGTAAGTGGGCATGAATGGGCTTAGACAAAAATAGGCCAATTACAGATTGTCTTTTTATTCATGGATCAGTCTACAAACAATGCAGGAATAAAGCATAAAATATTTGAAATATGACTACTGAAAACAACAGAAATCGTTTGTCGTTTATTGGTTTAACCTCACGGAAGAAGCCCGGGGTATTTCAGTCGGTTTCAGTGACGTAATAAAGCTTTGTTGGCGGTTATAACGTGACTCAAGCATTTGAAGCAAAGCACCAAGTCATTGTACCGATACAATTAGCAGCACGAAGTGTCGACATTGATTCGATGCTCTGGTATAGAGCATAACATCTCTAGTAAACAGTGTTCTCTTAGGTCTTGACTTTTTGTTAAACTCTGGGCTCTCTCCCAGTTGTTTTCCTTGTGTAAGTATTTAAAAAAGGGGGGAAAAAGCTTCAAGTGTCCTTTTCTGTTGACTACTTTCCCCCAACTCTTTTGTTTTAAGATGTTGCTCTGGCATTTCTTTTGTTTGGCCTTTGACTTCTCCTTTCTTTGACTTGTCCCCCGCTCTACACTTGAGTTTGTCTCTGCGCCTGGTCGGTGGCTTATCCCATAGCTTGCTGTGTTTCTAACGTGGGGATTGCTGGTTTCATCCTCATGTGGAATAAGCCAGCCACCACGTTACAAGGTGATAGTCTAGTCTGTAGTAGAGTGTGTCAGCAATCGTCATCCTTTGGTTTCTAAAGCAGTGAGATTGTGACAGATGCAGTAGAGCCTGTGTGGTGTGTCTGAAAGTGATGCAGCTGTGTGTACAGAGGAACATCATGTGGCTGAGGTGTAAACTCAACCAAGCACAAACCCAAGCTTTACATGATCACTATCACTCTCAAGAGCTGAACCCACAGGCTGAATTCAGTAATTATATACATACATGTACTATAATATAATAAAACCAGCAAAAAAACAACAACAAAAAGAGTTGTTTTTTCAAATCCAATCTTTTTTTCAAGAGGAACCTAAATATCGATGAGAGGGTTGTGTGAACAGTGATTGCTTAATGCTGATTCCTGGAGACAGTTTTGTCTTTAAGCTGGACACACATTACCCTACTTTTAGCCCCATTTGCATCTTCTGACAAATTTGCACAGCAGTTTTCCAGGTAGGGTGGAAAGACCTAACCAGTTCTCCAGTCTGGCACTAAGATCCAAAAGCATCAAGATTGATTTGTGTGTAGGTGAATGCCTTTTTAAAATTCTAGTATAGCAGTCTCAGTACTGTGATGTGTCCCCTAATAGATTCAAAATCTAAAATGAATCTTATTGTTTGTCTTGAATCTAGGGTGTTGTTCTGCGTAGGGGTTGCACAGACGAGTCGACTTTATTCAGTGATTATGCTTTAAGCTTGATGTCGTCTAGTCACTGACCACGTGATTATGACACTAACAACATGGACGCCTCAGAGAAGATAACAGGTGAGGGGCCTGGTGATTCCCGGGTCCATATCTTTGCTGTGACTTTTCCACACAGGTTTAATACTACTTATTGAAGCTCTATCCCCAAAAAATGTATTTGCAGCTTTAAACAGCATTACCGGTAGCATTATTTAATAAGTAAATACTTTAGCAACATTCTAACTTACAGACTAACTCTGAATATTATGTAGAGGTTTTTTAGCCTGTTAACTATCTGTCGAACCGGTCAGTCTACATCTAGTTGTTAAACAAAACTACATTCTTGAATAAGGTATGTTTAGCATGGTGTTGGGCCTTTTACCTCATACACACCATTTGTGACTACACATGTACAAACATTAGTGACATCCTGCCTGGTTTTCCTCTGTCAAGTCAGACCACACGTTTATTCAATGATAGAGGAAAGAGTCAGTATGTTTTCATGTACAAACTAACTGATAATTGCAGAAAATATGATAAGATAATAGTTTGATCATCACGTTTACAAGCACTAAAGTCAGTCAAATTTATTTATAGAGCACTTTTTACAACAGGCTTTGTCACAAAGCAGCTTTACAGAAAAATCCGGGTCCAAGACCCCATGAGCAAGTCAAAGGCGACAGTGGCAAAATGCCCTATCGACCTGATAGCAAAACAATAACACGAGCAAAATGAACAAAGGATAAGATTTTACAACGAATATGTTAATTAATTATATTAATTAAAATATTAAATATAGAGAAAAGAAAAAACAAACTGGCCAATAACCTCTGGTAGAGGCCTATCAGAGTAACAATGAGAAATACATCAATAAAAATCAGTCTCTGTCAACAGAACCAACTCTGTGTGTTTCTTTGCTGAGCTGCACAGCTGCTCATCTTGTGCCCATCTGCTCGTCACTTTCTGGACTAGTTTGACCACTATGGAGCTTCCTGCTGTCCAAAGTCGTGCCTCACATTTTCATACAACAGATCACCACTGTAGGCTTCTAACAGTAATCATTGACAGTAAACTGATAATGGGAAAAACTTTAGGTCTAGATGAGTCAGCGAATAATCAGATTTATAATATTCAGATTTAATTAAAGTATTAAATGAGCAAACACAAGTAGAGAAGTGTTAGAAATAATGACAAATACAGTCACTCTATATTATCTCTCTTTATAGTCCATGTAAAGTAAATTCAGAAATTTGCTGCTAAACGATTTATGCCTGCTAGAAAATAACTGCTGAAAAGACTGTGAACTATGCAGGGTTGGGATAGCTACTGAAAAATTAGTAGTTACCTACTTTGTAGCTACTTTCCCAAAAGTTGTAGCAGCTACAATTTAGCTACTTTTCCAGAAAAAATAGTGGCTAATTTTTAGCTACTTTTTGAAAAGTAGTGCACTGCTTTTTAGCTACTTTCAAAGCACGATTGCCAGAATGTTTGTGACTCTCCACCTGACACACCAAAGAAGCCCAACTGATAGTGTGAACAAGACACTGCATTTAATCATGTGCCAGAAAGAAACATACAACACAGCTGCAAATATACAAAAAAATCACCAAAAAGTAAGTTTAAGTGTAACCAACAATCAAACTTACACAACCAAAGGTGTTATGTCCAACAAAAGTTTAGACTAAAGGCAAAGTCAATCATTCCAGGTTTTTCCTTACAAAAATTAATCAAAAATAACCACATACAAACCAGAGAATTTTGTGCAAAGCATGGTCAACAGTTGAAATAAAACTGCTTTAAACATTTCAGCAAGATATACAGACATGACATTCAGAGTCCTTTGTTAAACTTCAGTAACACTTTAGCCTCAAAATTCTCATCAGTTACCCTGACTCTTTTTGGGGTGAGAATCAGGCCTGAATAATCTCTCCCCTGCTGCAGAGCTGCTGCGGCTCCACAGTAGAACTAGATTTGTAGGTAAAATAACATAATCCTCCTTTGCTGTAAAATCGTTATAACACACAGTTCTAACACAGTTTTCACAATAAATGGTCTTAAATGCTGGAGTTAATGCATAACTGCTAATTCAAAAACCTTTAACGCTGAAGACTGCTGGACACACAGCAATGCAGATAACGAAAAGGCAAAGAAAGACGAACATCAATAATTTGGATATGAATGGACTTATTTGCATTTATAAGCACTCCAGCTAGTTTCCTCATACATTTAATCTGCAACAACTCACCAAACCGATGTCAGCTTTTCATTCATCAGTTTATATTGTGGTTCACTTTTTGTGCGGATTGCCTGAAGCCTGTAGCAAAATTGTAGGGAAATTATTGTTATAGCTACACAAAATTTTTTGGGCGCTACAGTTATTAGCTACATTTCATAAAACTGTAGCGGCTACAACTATTAACTACAAAAATTTGTAGTTAGCTACAAAAAGTAGCGCACTACTTAGCTTCTCCCCCGTCCCTGGAACTACGTAGTACTGAACTGTGAACTGTTTCATCATTTTTTCATTTTTGTGTTCAGAAGTTTGTGTGCCTAAAATCATGGCTCAATGATGCACTGGAGCCATACTTGGCATGATCCCTCCCCAACACTATAACGTTGTAAAAGCTAGAGTGTATTAGCATCTATAGTTATGCCAGCCTAGCTTTATTTGGTTAGGTTATGCTAATCAGTAATATCTGTTGCCGACCTGCATTCCACTGAAATGAAAGTGAATTCTGTGTGTTTGTGTCAGCTGAAACACTGCTAGTGACTTCATTTTAACCAAGAGAGGCTTTGCTGCCCAACTTGGTGAGCTGCCGGATATGCTGAAGTTAGTATGAAGCTTGTTCCACCTTGAATCTTGCTGTAGTTCCATTCTGGTAAATACAAAGCTTAATTCAGCTTCCTATTTGAATTTCTGCTTTCCACAGACATTAAAGCATTTTACAGAACCACTATATACACCAGTACATATTAGAACACAAGAGAAAAGCTCATACAATTAATTCAAATTCACACAAATATTTCAGATACTCAGAACATTGCATATATTTATAAAAATACAGCGTATTGTATGACTGTGAAGTCACTTGAGAACTGTTATGTCGCAGATCCAGTAGGAAGGTTCTTGGCATGCTCTGTCAAACCATCTTTGTCTTGGTTTAAACCTGTTTACGGCACAATTCTGTGACTTTATGAATTTATTTCCAATTGCCCAAAGCCTAAAACAACATGCAGAATGTCTATTGCACTGAACATACTAAGTACTGGAAGAGCTCATGAATTTATTATAAATGAGTGGTCTCTTACTCAATGGTCAGTGCTGTGCTGTCCACCCATTTCCACTCTCCATCTTCATTAAGTTTACTCAGGCCAATAGCAACACCAGCGTCCCTTCTTGTGCTTAGATCATCTACAAAATCCTGTTGAGGTGGCAGAAAGCTGAGTAGTGTTAGCTGAGTGCTGGTGAAAGGGTGGGAGCTGTGTGTACTTAGGTTTGTTGGTTCTACACTGAATATTAAAAATTATTTTTAGTATAGGCTCTTTAGTAACTTGTAGAGAACAGAAATTCTTTACCTGTTCCTCTTTGCTGTTTATGATCACTAGGTCTGCTCCCTTCTTTTTGCAGTACTGTCTTTCCAAATCCCAGGGCTTCTTCGTAGTAGAGATGTAGTAAAGACTAGTGTTGAAAAACGTCCAAAAAGTAATATAGTTACTCATTACTCGTGTTACTCCCTAAAACCCACACATCTGTACAAACTGGAAAGTACCAGAGAAAATTCAGTTGTCTTTTGGGTACTTTATTTAGAAAGAACTATCCAATCATTGTTTAAGGCTGCATTTAAAGGACTCGAGTCTGCTCTGACACTTCTCTCTACACTGGGTTCTATGTAACCTGGGGGTGCCATTAATGGTTTTTTGGTGTTATGACTAGAGGACCATGGTCATGCTATTGGTTCAGCTCATGTAGGTGTAATTATTGCCCAGAGAAAGGTAATTGGCTCTGCTCTCACAGTTTATAAAGTTTTTAATTGCCTTCAAAAAGTTTGGATCTCCAATCCTTATCATTGATGATGACGGTCTGATACTCAAGATGTACTGTAGTACATAATACATATGAGCTGAGATGAATAACGTAGACTAACTGGGATAGTTGCTCCTTTAAGGTGTTTGAATAGTTAAATGTCAATTCAAAAGTTATGTGACTCTCCACGAAGATTCATAGTGATTCTTGTAAAACCAAAATTGAAACATAATTAGCATCAGGGCAGTCAAGAAGTATATATAAGACTCTTGTATGTAGATACAGGCATAGTCCTTCAAGGGTCAGAAAGTTGAGAATAATAAGTTAGGATGGCATATAAGCCAGTCTGCAATCACCACTGAAGTGTGCACACCGAGGGAAAGGAAATCTGTTTAAACCAGGATGAGATGGACTTAATCATGATCATTATGAGTGATTAGCACTATAAGAGTGACTTCTGGTAATTGTGGTTGTGTAAAGTAGTTGTGCTGTTTAACTAGAAAATTCAGATTTGATTTCGTCACTAATGACTCAGCACAAGGTCTCATTGGCTGTGACCTGCAGGGTGGGTTTCTTATCACCACATGCA
>JAILXH010168974.1:0-13558 GCA_023558415.1 Piaractus mesopotamicus
ATATATATATATATAAAAAGCATTGAGTGAGTGTTGCATCCTCTGCTCAGCCACCTGCTGAAAAGCTGCAAAGCTGATCTGACTCTAAATAGAAAGGGAGAGTCTCTAAAGCACTGATGCCTTAAAGCCCCAAACTGATATCAATGCAAATGGGAATGGAAGGTTTTGCTAACAGAAATGCAGCTGCTTTCAGAGAACAACAACAATGCTACTCCATCCACTGAAACATAGCAGTGTATGTTACTTTGCACAACATTTAGAGCCCATCACATTCATGTTTAAACTATGATAAACAAAAATTTAATCATAGGGAAACATAGGTCACTTTTTTGGCCATGTCAAGTTTTGTGTCAAAAAGCCATGTCTTCACTTGTAACGTTCACAAAAAACACAACTTAAAGTTTATGTAACCAGTTAAAAACTTGTTTTAGAATATTAATAAATATGAGATTCACTGAAATTTTGCCCATGTGAAACTACTGTACCACTTCAGGGCTGCAAATCTACTATACCTTTCACATCCTCATCTTCTATGGTGGTGTTGGCACTCTCTGAGGATTCCTAAAAAGAGGCAAAAAGGTGAAAGTTAATCAAGTTCAATTTAAATCTGATTTTTTATTTTTTTTATTTTTACATTTAAGTTTAAACTGCCAAGGACAGCAACAAACTGAAAAACAATGACTCGATGTAGGGGCTTTTAAAGGATAAAACCCTTCAAATGTATGTTTTATCATCCTATTAACTTCTTGTTATGAGGAATGAAGTATCAAACTAACATCTACTGAGAGAGCAATATTCTTAGAAACTGACCTGAAGCTGTTTAAGCTTTAACCAGCCCACATTCTTCCCCAGACACATTAAAAATGTCCTTCAAAGACCTGCCACACTTTCTCAAAAGGTTTTAGCACTGCCCCATGAAGCATGCCACAAAGTATACACACCATGCGGAAACGTTAATGTACAAAAAGCATCAAAACATGCAGGAAAAAGCCTCTACAAACACAGGATTCTATCAGCACACTACCACCCCATTTTCATTAAAAATGCCTGCACAGCTTATTCTGGAGCATAGAGTCATTGATATTGCTCTATTTTGTGAGACATCCTCTATTCCAAAATATCCATTCCCCTCATCAGCTTATAATAAGGAAACCATGATGAGTCCTCTGGTGGGACTGACTGAACAGAGTCCTATTTGCAATTCAGCACAATGATATAAATCCAATCCCGAGCTCCCAGTAAACTCTAGCTTTAGCGAAGTCCACCCTTGAGCACACCAGAGCACACCCATTTATATACTTAATACCTTGTTTCCATCAGTTGGATTGTGGATAACGGTAGTTTGAGGCTCCTGATCAAGAGGTACGGAGAAAAAAGGAAAAGAGTAAAGAGGAAAGACTTGAGTGTTACATTCTGGTACACAGAAAGGTAAAGATTAAAGGTCACCAAGCATTGTTTTAATTCTCTACGGTCATTAATAACCTTAGGGTAAAAACAATGGTTTAAACCCTTAAACCCTAATTGTATGTAGTTGGTATGCTATGGTATGTAGGCACACACTTCAGTTCCTCAGGCTCAAACACATACATTACATATTGGCTTTACAGTATTTAATAATTCATATAAGTTACTGAATAATAAGTTTTAAGATAAACAAAATAGAATTACATAGGGTTCAAGGGTTTACAGCCCTGACAGTATGAGGAGAAATCACTTTAGATAAGAAGAATATCTCTGATATTTCAGGTGAAAATGTTCCCGAAGTTCTCGAATCTACAGAATCTGAAGCAAAAGAATGGATGGCATTTTAGCCAAATGAACAACAAATCTCTTTTCAAACATGCTTGGTGGTCTTTAGAAAAAGAGGAACACAATGGTTTAGATATTATGACAGGAATGATGAGGAAAGCAAGTATGACTATAATATGTTTAAATCAGGGCAAGAGGGCACTCTGCTGAAAAATGTATACCTAAAGGACACTAGTTAAGGCATGCTAGTACAATCTTAACCAACTACAGATCAAGATCTAGGAATCACTTCAAATGTTCAGGAATCAAAACATTTGTATCCTTGAATGTTAGTTAGGTTAGAGGTTACAGAAGAAAAAGGAAATACTGGAAATACATATTCCTTCTTGAATGTTAAATTATTAGAAACCACAATGCCATGGAAAGCAGTTATGACACACCTTCACATTAACCCAGCTTACAGTAAAACTAAAACTATGAGCAACTAAAACTCACCAACATTACCCTTGTTTACATGCACACAACATCTAGACAAAGCTCTTAGTCAGTCTAAGAAACTGGAACGAACTAAGACATTTATGAGAGCTGTATTAAAGACTAATCCACTTACAGTCCAGTTTACATGCACACCAGCAGAGTCTGACGTTACAATGGTAAACACTCCTCTTCTTGACACACCAATCTAGTTTCTTGCCATTGATATCAACCCTTTCATATTTTGTCATTCATATTTGTTTTGGTGTCATATAGCAGTCGTCACATGTGGAAGTGTTGCCAAATGTCTGAAAAGAGGCAGTGAGTGATTTAAGCACTTATGAATCTTTCTCGAATAGGTCAAGTCCTTAATCTGACCATGACAATCAAACTACATGATCATGTCTTAAGACTAGCAGTTGTGGTTAGACTAATATCGAAACACTGGTGTGCAAGTAAACTTAGTTTATGCTATACATGTGCAAATGTATACAAATGCAAAGCACTTTCTTTTTATAGTCTGACTATACTGACAGCAGACATTTCTTATAGACTTGTTAATACTAGTACTATACAACACTATAAGAACACTAAGTGATAACGTGGCCACTGCTACAGAAAAGAGTGTCAGGGTCAGGACAGCTTGCTACCTTACTGCATGAGAGGAGTCTACTTAAGGGAACACGAAAAACATTTCTTATTTGCTTCTATGGCAATGTCCAACGCTGCAAAAAGCACACTGTACCACGATCACAAACAGGTATGAAGAGAAAACAAAAACATGCAAGTCGATGACTACAAATTTACGGATGAATGCACAACTACAAAAAATGCTTTGCCAAAGCTGTACTCGAACTTGAGCTGGTCTCGAATCCACACTTCACATTTCTCAATTAAACGCTGATGCACCAAACAAAACAAACTGATATGGTTAACAAAAGGGTTTTAGATCATGCAACAGTTATCGGTGTAGTGCAGAGTGCAGAGATAGGGAGCAGAGATCATTTTAACTATACATTTCTAATTACATTATTGTTAGTTGGGGTGGGAGTCACAATACCTCAGCTGCGATATGATTCTAACATGATTTTTAAAAAATATTTAATACCTATACAATACAATATCTAAATTTGTGATGTGACATATTGCAATATGATATAAAAAAATCAAAACAGGCTTTTTCCTTATATACTTAATGCGTTTATTCAGAGCGGTTTAGAATGGCAGGTGTAATGCATTAAAGAGTTTAGCCCATTGATTCATTGACGCTTATTGGCATGTTATAGCTATGTTTCTGACTCCTGCCTGAACAGAAGATAAATCCCTGTTCGAGTGTGTGGGGCGAGTGTGGTACCCAATACAAGCATATTGGTAACCTATTAGTCTAATAAAGGGCTTAATACGCTTAATTTTTTATCTCAGATGTGAGATTTTTAATTTTGTGGTCTGTTTGGCCCTTTTTTCTGTGGTGTGAGTCATTTGTTTTTACATATGCAATACTCAATACAAATTAAAAACATTAATAAATAATGAAATGTCGATACTTTGGCCTCTATGTATTGGTACCATATTAAACCCAAACTACTATAAATGTTATACTCAATTGATTTTTTTTTCACCACATCTAATAAGTGGTCTTCTGTGGTGCAACAGATTATTAAGCAAGAAAATTAGGCTTAAATGAAAAAAGGCAGCAAAAACACAGGACAAGATGAGAAGAGACATTCCAGTGATGAGAGATGACAGACAGACACAGAGTACCAGAGCAGGAGAGGGAACGGGCTCTTTGGGACTGGTGACTACGTTGGCTTTGTTGTTGATCTATAAGGGGGAAGGGGACAGAAACAAGACAGGCAGAGCTGACCAGTGAGGGAACAGGAAACGGTGAGATCCATTCTGAAAAGGCAAAACGTGTGGGGCTATTGCATAAACAAGCAGCGTTTTTTGGGGGTTGGAAAGCTGAACTAGATAAATGACCGCAGTACTGAACAGGCATCAGTTGCAAAATGGTTCAAATGGATCAAACGGATAGGCCAAAGTAGAAGGCTTAGTTCGACAATAGCACCACATGTTTGGTGTCACATGCATGATAACTGTTTGACTAGGCCTGAAAAGGAAAGAGGTATTCTAAAAGGCATAAAATATGACTTGAAGAAGAAGAGAGGAAAAGTGAAAGGAAATTAACACCAGAGGACATGTTCTTTTAAGCTATTCCGAGATTTCCTGAAGGAAGCAAAGAACCCATTAATCGCACGGTGAAGAATTATTTCTGTGTTGTGGATAGAACACACCCCATTCTCCCAGCTTTCTTACTGCTAATAGTTAGAATGAGGTTAGTGAGAAATTGCAAGAAAACATAGTGTCACTCCCATCTTCTTTATGGGAACATAAATGAGTAAGTTTGTTTTTAGACCTGCTCATGAAGGGTGGAATTAAAAGTATTACCACAACAAGTTATCTGCTTAACTCAACAGTGACAAGTAAAGTATCCAATATCAAAACGGTGCTTTAGTGCTTCAGTCTTAAGTTAGTCAAAGTTACATTGGAATGATAAATGACAAACTAAGGCTCTGTTAAAATTTTTTTTTTTTTTTTTAAACAAACCTTCGTCCACTTCAACTCTCCACTTGGATGTGCATCAAACCTACATTACACAAGTGGTCATTCACCAGGAGTATATTTTTCAGATGAAACACACTCAGCCTGAGCAGGTTAATTCAGGGAGCTAATTGGCTAGCCATGTAAAGTTGTCAATGTAAAAAGGCATTTTTTTTTGGAGAAGTCTGAACATAATATACAAAATGTTAGTAATTGCTTTGTCTGGCTATTAACTTTGCTGTAGAGCTGGTGTGTAGTGCCTGTCTTTGGGTTTTTGTTAGCCGTGCCACTTTAAAAATGCTAACCAGCCAGCTAGCAATGGAAAGTGATTGTTGTATCAGCATTCATGTATGAGAGATAGACTAATAACTTAAAGCACAGCAAATCCAATGCTACTGTTTTAATATTAAGCATTTTACAGTAGTTTACTGCTATGGCTTATAAACAGCTCTGTCAGACATTATTTTCCTCTGAAAAGGGAAATGCACATGGACACAATGACTTCTGGGCAAGTTTTGCTGCTGAAGTCAACATTTGTGTTCACTCTATTCCTCAACCCCGCTGAGGGCTAATCAAACACCCTATTATAGTAGTGGAACAGCTCTTAGGTGGCGTCAGGGATCCCATCGAGGGGAAATGAGGAGGCTAAGTGGACGAGTGCTTGTTAAAACTGGGACTGAAACGGCGGTATGAGAGTCAAAAGTTAAGAAGCCAAGTAAATTAAAGCAAATAACAGACTGTGGCCATATTAGGCTTTATTAAATGAAAATTTTGGGCAATATCTACCCCAATACCAGCTGGATGACCTGTTCTCCAAAAACTTGAAAGGAAGAAAAACAGGGGCTGGAATTTTTGAAAGCTTTCTTAAGAAAAAACCTGCAAAGGTTTTTGAGATAAAAACTAAGAAATTTCTAAGAAACGGTCTACGTCAGATTCATTACGTGTTCTTAAACCACAGAATTGTTCGCAACTCTGTGCTTTTGAGTGTGCGTAGATTTCTTTTTACCCAAGAACAAATCCTAAATAATAAAACATAAGTGAACGCCAGAACCTTTGTGAAAACTACAGAAGTGAATTTAGAGAAAAGAATTCTTCCTAATAATGGTTGGTAAACGGCCCAATGGTCTTAAATTCTCAAAAAAACAAAAAACAAAAAAAAAAAAAACCTGAAGAAGTTTTTCAAATATTCTCTTAAGATTATTTTACTTATTATCTTCAGATCACAGGCAGCGCCTACCTCATCAACTCTTACAGCTGAAGGCAAGTGTCGGGCTACGGCAAGGTTAAGAAAACATTCAAGAACAAAATGTTTTTTTTAAATTATTGTTAAGAAAATAGTTAAGAGAAAAAAAAAGATTTCCTATGAAGTTTTGAAGAATAATATTTTTTCGTACCTTTTTTTCTTAAGAATCAAACACACAACTACTTTTTTTTAAGAATCAAACACACAACTACTCTCCAGTTAAAGAAACTAGAGTTAAACTACTGCCATATATTGAATATATGTGAATGAATAAATGTGCAAATATGTCTATATATTTATTATTTCTCTATGCAGTCTGCTAAGGGGAAATGAGAGACTAATTTAGGATCTAGGAGGAAGCTACGGGACATTCACTTTCACTCTAAAACTCTCACCATTAGAATCTCAGTGGAATTAGACTTCCTTTTCTGTGTTACGAAAACAGAAATAAAAACACTCACTTTGTAAATCAACATAATTAATTAGCCTTCCTATCATTACAAACAGCATAAATACATACATATTAAACAGCTTTAACCACAACGTGATTTAATCACTGTTCTATCATCTACAAACACATCTTTCAAGTCTATACAAAAGGTGCTTAGTTCACCCTGGTGTTTCCTTTCTACTGACATTAGTTTTATTACTAAAGCAAACAGACGTTTGAAGGCGAGAGTGCACATCCCCCCACACTCATCTACAACTAATCCCACTAAATTACACAGTCTGGGATTTCTCACCCAGCAGATGCTCAGCTTCCTGCAGCTGATTAAAATAGACTTCAAGTGGATTTAAGAGTAAATTTCCCAAATGGTGTACATTTTAAGGTGTTTATCATAATATTAGACTTAACTGCTAAAGGGAGAGAGAGAGCAAGAGAGAGAAAATGAATGAGAGAGAGGGAGGAATGTATGAATACAACAAACATTCCCAGGCGGCTGAGTGTGTATATTCATTTTTATTTCTTTTTTTATAATATTCAATGTTTTTTTTTCCCTTTTTTTTTTACATGCCGTATCATCTGATGGTAGTTTATTTTTTTCATTATTATCCTTAATTCCTAAATATTTTGTTAGTAAATCATTTTGAAATGTCTTGCCATGACAAAGAGCTATATAATAAGATTATTATTACTACTATTAGTATTAGTAGTAGTAGTAGTAGTAGTAGTAGTAATAGTAGTAGTACTGAACTGTGACATATTCCAACCTTATTTTTACTGCAAAAAAAGTACAAATATAGAAAATGCTACTGGTAAGGGAATAAAGATACAAATATCAAAGGTATGGAGTGGGGCTGAAAAAACTTTGAGAACACATTAATACCCAAGGCACTCTTCATTGAGGTAAACAAGCCTCTGCTGTATTACAGCTATGGACACAAAATCTGGCAACGCACTTTGGCATGAGCCTTTACTATCTACACTTATCTTTAGTACGCTTGGCTGTATAATATGATTATAAGATGCTCACTGAAGGCTTAGATTAGCTAGATCGGGCAGTTTTAGAAAAAGTTGGTACTAAACTCTGCAAGGTAGATCCCCAGGAGTCCCAAATGAGTGCTAGGTAGATGAACACACACATATTATTAACATACATGTTCTACAGTTCTGTCAGAGAGCATCCTTTCATTTATTTAATTTCCAGTCAAAACAGCCATTAAGTAGTAAGTTATTTATTCAGAGAAAAAGGCAGAGAATATGTACTTAATGCATTCTTTTTGTGAGGCTTTTCCATGCTTTGAGTAAAAACCTCCAAAGTGCAGTCTTAGACATTGGTTGCATTTTCTGCACCTCACAAACCACATGATCCTAATTACAAATGTAGACTCATCAGTCCATAAAACCTTACTCCAGATGTCTAATGTCACTATTTTAGTTCAAATTATTTTCTTTTTTCCATCACCGTGCTTTCTTTTCTCAGTAACAGCTTCTCGTCAACTACACGTTCTTTCAGACTCGCACTGTTGAGTTGTCTTCTCACAGTGGAAGGATGGACAGAAACACCTGTGAATTTCAGATCTGAAGCAAGAGTGGAGCTGGATTTTCTCCTCTCTCTCAGACATCTAACTGAGATCAGACATTTCTTCTTTAGACGTTTTAGAGCACATGAGAAAGAACTTACTAAGGCAGCTGAGGCGAGTTTAGGTTGTTGCTTGTGTTTGTGTTAATGTTAGTGTGTCTTTGAAAGGAAGCATCATGCGAGTGACTGCTTTGGGAGCAGCTTCTGCTGGGAGGATACATCTGTAACTGGTTTGTTTTAAGATTGAAAGGATGCAAAGTTAAAAGTGGCAGTAGATGCATAAATGTAAACAGCGGACAAACTAAATGCTCATAGATTTGATACTATACTCAGTGTTGCAGTCTTCTGTGTAAATGTCTGTAAAATATGGGCTCCTTGTTTTTTTTCGGACCCTGAAAAATAAATAACTTGACTTATTGGCAGTTAAATAAATGAAAGAGTGGCCTCTGACTTTTGCACAGTACTGCAAATGTACTGTTTGTACAGTTGCTTATGCTTGTAAGTGACTAAAATAAGAAGAGAGTTAAAGAGAGGAAACCAGAGCACAGCAGGAAAAGTACATTTGCAAAAACTATATAGGGAGCAACACAGTATCACAGAGAAAGATATAAAAAAAAAAACAGAAAACAGAAAAAAAAAAAAAAAAAAAAAGGAAGGAAAGAAATAAAGAAAGACAGAAAGAAAGGTTTGGACTGATACTTAAAAACTGTAAGATCACCATCGAAGGAAAGCTTCAGTCAATTATACTAATGTTGCTAACAATGAATGAAAGCTATGACCACCAATCAGCATTAAGATAAATGACAGCATGCTAACTGGAGGAACTGATAGCGGAAGTCCTGTATACGCAGATTCACCGACACCAGCAAGCTGCACTCCATCCATTATTTAACCTGCTTATAAAACAACAAATGCATTTAGTACAGAAACAGAATTAAAACTAAACCTACCTTAACGCCATCAGGCTTCTTGTACGGATTCTTGCCTGGGTGAGAAAAGAGGGTGATAAAAGAAAAGAGATTAAAAGCTCATCAATATACACCGCAGTGACCCGCGCCTGTACACACCCTCACTCGCACTGTAGCTCAGTCAGTGCAGCAGGTGGCCAATTAGCCGTGTACTTCTCTCACACTCTGAGGCACACTCTAGTGAAGGTGGCGACAGCACGGAGACAAAGATGCTTGTAAAGGGAGAAAAATAGCTTTTGAATGACAGAGTAATTTATGTAATGCAACTATAATTATCCTAAGTACCTTGTAATTATCTGTGGGAATCTGAGTTTCATGCAGTGCAGAGGAATAATGTGTCTCTCTCACACACACACACACACTTGCATGGTCAGTGACATTTTTCTAAAAGATGATAAATTCTAGCTTCTTGCTTACTTATCAAACACACACACACACACACACACACACACACACACACACACACACACAAATACGTATAATTGTGGGTGACGCACATAGCAGGGTTGCTGCTTTTTAATACCTTTTCAAGACCTCAACAAAAGGCCTTGCCCCCGAATGAAATGCACAAAACCTTCATGCCAAGTATTAATGTCTATCTTACTCAAAAGGACTAGAAGAAAACATGGACATATGCTTTGTGACATAAGCTTGATAATTACACAAAGACTGCCATTGTCTAGCCCTACACTGTTGGTCAGGACTGCTGTCGGATGGATATTCCTGGTTGGTGGACTATTCTGAACTGGTTTAATATATGCAACCTCTCCTCAATCCAGTCTTTAGGTATTATCTAAGACATTTTCATTTTATGACCTTCAATTTTTTTAATCTATTTTAAGACCTTAAGACTTTTTAAGGAGCCGCAAGAACCATGTCCTTAGCGTTTGCCTGTATAAAACTTTTTTTTTTCCCCCACAATTTTTAAAAATATACAACATCTGAACAATGGGGTTTTTTTACTGATGCAAAATAGGTCAAAATCTCAGTTGGTCTGAATCTCTCTCTTCTTTTTATAAAGCTTGCTGGCCACATTTTCTGTAAATCCTGACAATGCCTATACTGTGCTCAGAAAAAGTGTATCAGGATATAATTTATCACAACAACAATAAAATGTCATCATAATGTCCAGGAGACCACTGGTCTACAGAAACTGAAATAATCTTGTGTAAAAAAAGAAAATACCTGATAACTGCCACACAGGACAGCAACTGTTCGGTTGAAATTCTTGCAAGAGGTTCCCTTCGTCACTGATCATGAGTTGATTTTCCTTCAACAACCCTCACTGTTAAACCTTACCAAGCTGAACGTCAACTCTGGCATTCAGAGACTTTGTCTCCTTTAACTTATTAAAATGCGCTGTCAGAGGAGCTGAATGATGGGCAGTAAAATGGATCAGTATGTGGAATTGGAGCTTTTTGAGCATTACTGTGTTTCCTATAACTGAAGCACAATGCTGTCTTATTGTTGAATGCACTGTGACAGATTCTGAGCAACATGCAAAAAAGGCATGTTGACGAAAGATCAAAACCTTAGAATTTTCAGCTTTGTTAGATGTTTTTTACGTATCAAAATACATGTGACATCACACTGAGACATGTTACAAATGGTGAAGTGTATAATGAAGGCAAAAACAGTCGCTTTTCGAGAAATAATTAGAAGGTTAAACCATTAAAGATATTGCAAAATGTTGTGTGTGCTGTTGGTTAAATAAGACTGCCTTTATTTATTATTATGACTTAAAATGAAGATCAGATCAGAAACCGTTCAAGCAGAAATCCAAAAGGGTTCAAACTTCACCTCACAGTCATACTCAATAATTCATAACATTAATTAGTTCTTAGACTTCCTCGCAGGCTCAATGCTCCAAAATAAACAAATAAAAAAAAAAGAATATTTGCATTGCCCAGTGCAACATCACTGAGTGGGATTTCAAGCACTGATTCATCGTTAGGAGTGAACACTTAAGGGAAGCGCTTGCTTTGGAATAAGCTATGAGAGATCAGAGATCAGGAGATATCACAGAACAATCACATGGTGAATTTCTGATAAAAAAGCTTATTTCTACTGGTCTGTTAGAATGCTGAATCTGAAAGTCCATGAAGGTACTACCTGTCTGCTCTGATCATTCCTGAAATTCTCAATAAGCATAGACCATTAAAAAATCAAAGCATTAAAAAAAAAAAAAACATTTTTGAAGATGGAAAAAATTCAGTTTTGTATCTTACTTGTGAAGGTCTTTGTGGCCAGCATGGTGGTCAGGATAGCACCCTGCAAGAGTGAGCAGAGATGAGGAGCGTGAGAGCAGAGTTTAAACTGGTTTAATTCATAACCGTGTTCAACATTAGTCTGAGATAATAATTAAGTGCAAGAAGGTGAGAGTCCACCTGCTTTCTGATGATTCTAGATGATTCCTAAAGCCACAAGAAATGTCCTACATTTGTGAGGAACAGATTTGGGCAGTACTACATCAATAAGATAAGATCCCATGGTAATTGCAAATTATGGGGTTAAATTTATGTTCCATGTCTATATAATACATTTCTAAATAACTCAACTTTGTGAGGTTATTAATTTATACCAACAAGTGAAAAGTAAATGCATTGTTTTCAATTTATCATTGAATAAATCATGAATCTTATAACAACAGATGAATTGAGGATGGGTTCAGGCTATTCTATCCACCTATCCAGTGTGGTGCTAGTGCTTCAGACTGTTCCACACACCACTGACATATAAGGAATTCAGGTTTTCAGTCAGCAGGGCAAATAACTTCTCCTCCCACTCCATGTCAAACAGGGCACTCATTCAGAATCTTTAAAATTTGGAGACTGTTTGATGGTATGAAAACGAAGAGATCACTCAAATCTAATGAGGGACTTCACACTGAGGTTCCTGAGTTCCACTGTGTCTCCAGTCAGACTCAACCAAGTTTTACAACTGAAGCTCTGCTCCGCTGCGCGTGTGTGTATCTCACCTTAAGTTTTCTCCTTGCATTGAACTTCTTCAAGCACTCCACAGTCTCCTGTCTGTGCATCATGGACGCCACTGTGGAGCGTTGCTATAGAAACAGAGAAATTAGTTAAAAGCACGGCTATATATACAGCTAGTACAGTGTATGATATGGTTATATATAGTGTACGTAGGCAAGCTCTTACAGCATAATGTGTAGGTGTATGTACTGGAATAACTAAAAATGTACCAAATGTCAAAGCATGATTTAAAGGGATTTTAAAAAGTCACATAAATAGAGGAATAATAACATGAAAATAATCAGAAGAAGGTCACAGAGGGATAATAATAAGCCTGAAGGTCTGGGTTTAAAGACTGAATTGAGTCTGTTAATGAGTCTCTCAGATGAATTTCTGTATCACTGTTGCTCAACATGAAAAGCTTTTTCTGAAAACAAATGTTTGAATTCAATTGTAAGCAGACGGTAAGAAAGGTGTTTATAGCAATATATTCTATGGAGGAGTGGATTACACGACCATGTGATACTGTTACTGTAATAAGTCACAATAAGACTTTCTGAGCGTATAGTGTGAATTTCATCAGGACTTTCTGAACACTGATCACTGAAAAGAGATATGATAGCACCTCCTGAGCGGCACAGCTGTCTAAAGTTTTGCCTTATTGTCAGGAGATGACGGGTTCAAATCCCAACGATTTTGCAATAAACTGTAATTGTGCATTAAAATTCTGCAGTAGTGTATTCTCTAACATATTTTCACTTAGAAGATCAACAAAGCATGTCATTTGACCAGGGGTGCACAAATATTTGCATACAACTGTGAGTGTATGTGACAGAAAAACAAAGAACCGAGACATACGCAGATCCAAGGGTGTTTGAGGGCCTCTGCGGCAGTGATGCGTTTGGCGGGGTTGATGGTCAGCATCTTATTGATTAGGTCTTTGGCCTCTGGGGTCACCGTGTCCCACTCAGGAGAAGGAAACTAAAGATAAAACACACAAACACACATGAGGTTAATTATGCATAGTCACATTCGGGCACTGAATAAAAACACTTAATTAATCTTAGATGAACTTCTCCAAATTAACAAGCCAGCCACAGTGGACATGTCTATGTTGCAGCAGTGTACGGCAGACTGCAGGTATGCTTGTGTAAGGCAGGACTGGTACCCTGTGCTGTTAGCTGCTGACATTATAAACACTGGTTAGCCAACAACAGCAAGAGCCGAAATGCATTAGTCATCATTTAACGGTACTTGACTGCCCCTACGCAACCTTTATGCGTGGGCCTAAAACTGTGTGCATACAGACACGACATGAGGGACCAAATCTGACTGAAAAATGCTCAGCTTACTGCCAATGACCTATTAGATGTCTAACAGTTCAGGCAGATACAGGTACAGTCATTACGTTGGCCAATCATATCACAGAAAATTCACATGTCCCCAGCTCCCATGACTTCTTGTAGTTCTTGTAGTCTTTTCCTGTTTAGTTTTCTGCTCTTCATTATGGATGAAAGACCTTTTTTTTCC
>JAILXH010169042.1:2296-15081 GCA_023558415.1 Piaractus mesopotamicus
CTGAGTAGCCTAGGGTCTCCTGAAAATAACAACATATGGGATGTGTGACTGTCTTATGTGAATATTTCATAATTGCAATTGTAATTGTAATTGACCCAAAATACCAAACACTTGCCCCAAATTACCCTGGGGTTCTAAGGGTAGCACTAAAGTTTCTTTACTGTAAAGGCAGCATGTCCAGACTCATTCATATTTTTCATTTTCTTTTTAAATTTCATATTCTTTTCTATATTCCAACGCAAATACTTTTTCACATACATTTTTGCCGCCACACTTCCACTTATATGTGATTAAGATTTGCTTTTGCATAATTCATAACGACAATTCATAGCATTCTTTGTAATAGAACTCCAAGGCCAGTCATTTTTACAGATTTTTTTTTTATGTTCTTTAATTTGATTTTCAAATGATGAATTTGCTACCCGCAATAAATATAGTTTTGTACAAATGTACTACTATTATTCATATACACAACTTAAAAAATCTATGACATTTATTGTTTAATTTATAGACATTGTTGCATGACGTCCACATATGTGGACAGCTGGTTTCTGTAGCATAAAAACATCAGTTTTAATGAGAAAACTCATTTTAAGAAATGTAATTATGTTCATTAGAGTCTGGTTGACACAAAAACCTAATTACCTGATTAGACCTTTGAACAGATAAACCAGAGACATTGGCTGCATTCTTGGTGTTGTCAGCCATCTTGGATTAAAAGCTTCAGCACTCAAAACTACAAGAGAATTCAGGAGAATGTCTTTTGCTACATTGGAGCTATGTGCCTTATGACTCTACCATCTAGTGATTTGAAGGACAGAATACATGGCAATACCTTAAAAAGAACTATTTTTTACCTGTCCACAAACAAAATATTAGACGTTAGAATAGTGTTTGCATGATTTTTCCGCTGTTGTTGGACCGTATGCTTACTGTAAGACCAACTTTGAGAATAATTAACCAGCTGGAGATCTTTCCTGAAGGAAAAATTCACTTGGATTAGAGTATGTGTTGACCTTTCTTTCCAAAGGGCACCCTTTACCATCTTGAGTTTGAAATGTTTGCTAGCAACAAGTAACTTGTAAAGGAAAAAGCACTGATTGGTATATGAGGTCAAAGCAGAGTTATATTTGTTCTGCTTCAGGCTTTGTTGACTTATATGTTGCTGGCTTTGTTGGCACTTATATGTGTCCACCGTGGGCGGTGTTTCCACCCCCTGCAAGCCGAGTCATCTCGCTGAACCCTGAGAGCTTCTGTGGAAAACTCGGCAGCTGATGCTCTTCGCCACAGCTACACATCCTAAATTCTCTGTGAATATTTCACACTGGCTGGAGGAGAGAGGAGGAATGTAAATCTGGATGTCACTCCACCACCCAGCCTCCCTTGCGTGCTCTCTCACACTGTCACTCACCCGCTGTATGTGAGTTTAGCGTCTCAATGCGCTTCAGCTACTCCTGAGGAGAGAAGAGTGTAGTCTCCTGCTCAGTTTCTCCCGTGCGTCTTATTCATCCACATTCGGGCTGTCAGAAGCCAGTCTTGTGGCATGGTTTGCGCTCCATAACCAGACTGCTAAAGCCTGAGCAGTCCATCGCTAAGTGTTAATTTGAATGGAATATGACAGAAGGAAAAAAATGACTGTGGAGCTTCTTCCAAAGCAAGTTCAAATAGCAGGGGTGAAGGCATCCGGTATAGTCGATGGTGACGCGAAGCGATAGATTTTAATGGCAAAATGGGAGAGTAGTTCACTATTTCCCAAGTTTTACACTTTAACTTTTGCTAATTTTCTGCTATAATTTCTGATGTAGCACTTAAGTTGCCCTTACACTTTAACAAGCTTGGTTCATTTGTCTTGAGGTTACGGATTGTCGCAGGACTTCTAAGCACATGTATCACTGTGACATCTTCTTTCTGCATGTTTTATAAAGCACTCTGGGAAAGTGCATCTGCTTAATGAATAAATGAAAGTAATTTAGTCCAACTTCACCTGCCTCTGGTTTACTTTTGCCTATATACAGCACTTTGCCACACTGGATTCAGCAAATGAAGGACTTTATAATTAGCTTCTGAGCTAATCATGTTAACTCGGTTGGCAATTTGTGTTACAGCAAGAATAAGCAGCAGACTGCAGGGGTGAGGTACTCCAGGGCTATGTCTGAGGGCCACTGCAGTTCATGATTCATTGTGAGACTTGCCATTAAGATTCCCCTCAGTGCATATGAATGCAGTGTTGTGATTTATATCAGCGCTTACTTTAACTTCACAGCCCTGGTGGTTGTTTATCATTGAATGGATGTACAAGAAATATGAAATATTATATTGAATGTGTTAACTTTTTTGCCGTTGCTTTAGTCTTTTTAGAATAGTGCGTGAAACTTGTACTTGTGCAAGTTGGCCCAGATAAGGGGGTCCCAGGTTAAAACTTCCATGTACAAATTGGGTTGTTACTTGGAAAAATGATTAGGTCCAAAGATCCTTTCTGTATGCTTGCATTTATTATTTATTAAAGGGTCATTTTGCTTACTAAATGAAGTCAGTATTAACCCATTTAACACCCAAACCCACTGGCAGGTCCAGGCTTCCACTCATTCCTACAATCTCAGAAAAAGGTACTAAACTGTCACTAGGGCTATACCCTCAAAGGTATGTCTCCAGTACCTTTAGTTAGGGAACCTAATTGTGCCATATTCCATTGAAATAATACTTTTTTATGTTACATCAACTCCACACACACTGCTTTGACTCCAGCATTTTTATTTTATTGTTCTGCTTTCGAAAATGAAGTTATGCAAAAGTACAAATATGTACCTTTCACTTGGGAAAAACTCATTTAAAGTACAGAGTTGGACCCTAAAACTTTACCTTTAAGAACAAAAACAGTGTATAATTGAAGAATAACCCAGTTCATTTGCAATGCTTTCCTCAAAGTCATTGAATAATAAACCTCAGGAAGTATTTTGTATAAATTTGGCTTCGTGTAAGCTCGCATAATACTGTTGGTAATATTTTTGATCCAGTTACATCTGTTCCAGTAATGTTAATGAATTTCTTTTCTTTTTCAATATAAAGCCAACAACAAAATAAGTTAGCTCAGTTAATTATTACAGCTTAATAAGGTTCTCAACACCAACCACTGAACAGACATCCAAAATTTCACTGCAGGTTTTCATTCAGAGAGTGATTAAAAACAGAACATTAGCACAAAGTTATCAGCAAAACTCACATGTCTCTTCAGTGGCCGCAAAAGGAGAATATTGTATGATATAGGCACAGCACAGACTCCCATGCAAGCTCTCCTTAGAAAAACACTACTTTTTAGCCACGGCAAAATGTCTTGGGGTATGTAGGCATATACAGTAATAAAGCTTAAAAAGAAAATTATAAGAGTCATGTCATCAATGTGTAAATCTTGTTGGTATTTATAGTACTGTGCAAAAATCAGGGTCAATTCTTTTATTTATTTAATTTCCAGTCAAAACAGAAAATTACACAGAAGCCTCAACAACTAAATATTACTAAATATAATATCAAATATTCCAGTATTTAGTGCTGGAATACTTTTCTGTTCTTTTCAGTTTTTCAAAGAAATCTGCAGGGATATTTTTTCCACACCTTGAAAGTTCAGTCTTAGAAGTTGGTTTCAAAGTATTCCCAAACATATTTAGGGTTGGTGAGGTCTGGACTCTGGGGTGGCCAGTCAATTGTTTTGAGAACACCAGCAGCTTCTTTGTTTTGCATGTTTTTTTTTTTTCTTCTTTTTTGTCCATTCAGATCCATAGTGGTGTCTTCTCACAGTGGAAACATGGGCAGAAACACCTGATGGGGAAAGGTTTGGTGGTCTACCAGGTCTTGCTGTTGTTGTTATTTTATTTTTTCTTTGAATTTCCTTATACCTGGAATTGTACTTGACTGTAAAAACAGAAATGAAGGGTGGTCTCTAAGCTTTGAAAGTACTGTAGGTAGGTAAGTTCTACCTTGGCCCAGTATCTTCCTTTCTTTCTATTTTCTTCTCCACTAATGATCACCACTGCTGGACCATCACATTCACCTTGTTGGAGTTCCTTAAAGTTTTTCTGCAAGTACTATAGATACAAGATTCATTTCAAAGTTGTTCAGTGTAGTGAGGATGATGCAGGTTTTCTATTTTTTAGCATCAGGGCTGCATGGTATAAAAATATTTTAGGTATAACTATAGAACTATATATAACTCTTGGGTAGGAAAGTGTGAGGGCCTCTAGTATGAACACTCAAAGCAGTGGGCGCTGCAGTAGAGGGGATGACAGTGCTGTATTTGGAGTTCACTCATTCAGAAGCCCATGAATTTTTAATGAAGCTTTCCTAAAACGGGGACGCAAAACATACCGCACTCCCGAACTGTTCAGGCTACACCGTCAGCAAAAACACAACCACTGGCCTCTCTTAAATTGAAAATTGAACTTGTGGTCATGCACAAGGGGTTGGGTTCAAGGGGTTGTGGTTTTTATATATTACTCACACAATGGAATGACAAAAGCAGGGATAGCAGTAATAACGATGAACAATGATGGTGATGATAATGATCATGTGGAAGACTATGCTGATGATGGCAGATGAATGTCACTCTGAACCTGCTATTTTCTTCAAATTTTTCAGATAACGCTTAAGAACAAGGGTGTACATTGTCACTGATTGGAAGCTCCACTGTTCTCATCTCCACTCTTCCACAGTGAACATTTCCCTTATCAGTAAATGAGCTCAAACTGTACTAGTTTGACTAGTAACAGCATCAGGTAGACTATGCATGCATGTTCTTACATAGGGTCCATTTGGTAGGGTTTAAGGTCTTTGACTTCAAATGTATACAGTTTGGAACTGCAAATTCATGTGCATATCATTGCTGTCCAATGGAAAACAAGTGTCTCTAAAATATTCACTTTACAGAAGGCAAAAACACTCTTACCTTTCAATGTAAGTCAATATAAAGAGATTTTGTTCCAAGTGATTTTAAAGCATTTCTATTGGTCCATTCATCATGACATCATCATGACAATGTAAAGAACAGCTGGTGTGCTGAAATGATGTAGAAAACTAAAAATCAACAAAAATGGAGATACATGATTTCCATTGGACAGCGACGATATGTGGGATTCTGTCAGTGTGGGATCATGCCAGTTTCTTCTCTTATAATGATGCACACAAAAGCTACCTGCATGCTAATAGTGCCACCTTGAGAACAGTATTCAACCTGCTAAACATGAGTGAGTGAGCCTCAGTCAGTCAGTTAGTTATGAACCAGGCAAGTCTACAAACTGCTGTGCATCTAAATATTATTGGCATTGTTCAGAAGTGTAGTCAGGCATGCACATAGATAGACCCCCAGAGGAGCTTAGCCCCCACGCTTTTACCTTTTACCTGTATACAAATGTTTTTTTTTTTTGTAAAACTAAAATGGATCTTGAGCAAAGATTTTTAAGGCAATATGGGCGTCTTAAATACAGTTTTAATTCATAGGTTTTTAGCAGTTACTAGTGTAGTACCACCACAGCCCTACATGCTGAAGACTAGTGTTTAGTTCCTTAGTATCTCTCTGGATGTGTGTTTGCCATATGCTGTAAATTAAAATGAATTTTGTTCATTTTATGAAGATTGCCTTTTTTTTCTCCTTGAGTCCCTGCCCCCAAAATATCTGTGCACAGGTCTACACATGTACTCTACATGTATAATCAGCAGGTATACACCATGTAGACACTGAGAAACCACTTTACAAATACCCGTTTTCAAATTCTCAATGATGCATAAAACTGCATCTAATTATATTTATTCTCAATGATGCATAAAAACCTAATGTAATTATATTTATTCACAATGATGCATAGAAACATCATCTATTTAAATACATATCATATTGTTTAAAAAAATAATAATTTTCTAGATAGATAGATAGAATCTATTATCCTACCATACCACTGACTTGTCTTCTCACAGTGGAAGGATGGACAGAAACACCTGTGGATGTTTTCAGATCTAAAGCAGCTTGATTTTCTGCTCTCTCTCAAAGATAAAAGCTTTAAGTGCTGTTTATCTGATGGGGACAGATTTGGTGGTCCAACGCATCTTGGTTGTAAGGAGTCTCACTTTCTCTGAAGCTTTTAATCATTTTTAAACTCGTTTTTAAAAACTCCTGTTTTTTTTTTTTCACCTATTTTCTTTTGGCTTTCACCTTCCTGCAAGTGGATTCCTTTATATCTAGTCCCTATAGAAATATCTCCTGAAAAAATAAATACAAATGTGGTGGGGGATCAGCTAGTCACAGTTCACCCACTACTTCAGACTAGACTACACCACTGCATTTGTCAGTTTTACACAAGCGGTGGCATCTGAAACGAGAAGATAGAGGTGTTGGACCTGAAGACGGAGTGCGTGTCAGCTCGGGGGAGGCAGGTCATTACCTTCCTGTGCAGGAAGCTCTCCAGTGCACAGTGAGAGTTTTCTACAGAAGACTCTGCCAGTCTCCACTGCTTCTGCTGCAGCGTCCTGCTAATCATTTGCAGATCAGCCAGAGAGCCTTGCTGACGCAGCACCTCTCTCAGCCATACACACGACTTTCTCCAACCTGCATCTACTTCACTCCCTCCATCATTCCAGCTATTTTACATGGCTTGATTAGCAGTCTCTGGAGACGACTGTACCAGCCCAGTCATTCGCAGATATCCTTTCCAAACCTCACCTTGCGTTCTCTCGTCTCTCTTCTCTCCGCCTCCCGCTTTACGTGAGAGTATGATTTTGTATTTATGAGTGTGTTCTCTCCTGGCAGCCAGTCTTATGTTTGACTCTGTTCCAGGCATAATGAAGAAGCCTACAAATAGCTTGATCATGCCTGTTAGTTTACAACTTCTACGCTTCCACATCCAGAAACAGGCATCAAAGGTTCAAAAATGAAATTTTCTGTCCTTTTTTATGGCACATTGCAGGTAGTGTCACCCTTTTGAGCAGAATCAAACTTTTCAGGCTGAAACAGAAAATCAGAACAGCTTTTTTAGCACAAAGTCATAAGTTTGCTATGGCAAATGAAACTTTAGAGAGAATACACAGAGGAATAAAGCGACTCATCTTGAAATATATATTCAGGTAGGAGCTATAGATCAAAGAGTCTCCTAAGTGGCCCAGATCGTTAATCAAGAGACAGAAATAGATGGAATACGTGTGTGTATTTTTCACCCTGAGGACTAAAGAGTGTTTTCCCCCAAAACATCGTCCGCTGGAGTCCCCTTCTCTTTCCTTCAATTGCTGGCAAAAGGCATGCAAGCCTTACAGTTACTAAAAGGCAGGCGTGAGGCCACAGGTAGGCCAGATTGATCATAGGCCTGTCCAATCAAATGGAGACAGAATAATTATCAAGCATAAGCCTTTTTTACTAGCTACCAATAATATTTTAAGCAGCTATTTATCATTCTTTCCTACTAATTGGAGCACTTTCCCAAAAAGATTCACCCATGAAAACTCACACATAATATCAAATAAGTCCCCAATAGCACTTCCAGTCTCTTGCCAAATAGACGGAACTATTTGACAGGCACAAAAAATATGAGAATTGACAGCCATTTGAGTACCGCACTGTGTCTAGTCATCTCTGATGACTTTCTTTGTCGATCAGATCTCTTCTTTTAGGAGTATAAAAAACCTAACCAAACATTTCCAATAAAATTCTCTTTATAATCTTGATTATGTTGAAGATAATGAAATTTGATTTGCTATTTTGCGAGTGCTCTCATTGTTTTATGGCCAATCAAAGTCATTACCCTCTTTGCATCATTCCTGAATGTGCAAGGTACAGTCCAATCAGTCAATCCCAATCGGTCAACCCCAAGCTCATTCTAATTTTCTCAGCCCTTGCATCTCTTTTCAGCAACTGTTGCTATCCTACATTGCTTCAAGTCTTCATTGTTATGGATTTGGTTCTTACAAAAGCTAAAAGCAAAAGTTTCAAAATATCAAAGCAAACATGAGACATAACTGACACATATTCATTGTTCATGCCTGCTGAGTTTTGTGTTGTTTTTTCCTCATCTTTGTACATCTCACCACTCTGATTTTAACCGATATCAGATATACTGAATTCACACAATCAAATGATACATATAATTTCCCCTGTAACTCTTATCAGATTAACTAGGACACTGTGTGTGAAATGTTGTGGCTCTGTGTTGAGCTGCTAGTGAGCAAAGAGGGGTGAAATCAAAGGGGTGAGACCCCCCTGCTGTGAAAACAATTCACTCCTTTCCACAAAGACGGCCATGCCGAGATAAAACGGACAACTGCAGCTTTCCTCAAACAATATTAGACAAACCTGCACAACTGACACAAAAAAGCATTTAAACAGAGTAAAAACACTTGTATAAATGTTGACATGCTTGCTCACCTATGAAGATGAAAATCCAGATTCTGGTTCTACATTTCCATCAAAATATATTCCATCAACATTATTGAAGAAAGACCTCCAAAACGGGTGAGAATCGCACTTTCTGGTTGCTGTAAAAAGGGGTTTGGGCAAAAGTTGTGCATGTGGTGAGTGGACATATGCTTTATAGTGATGAGTGTTGCAGTGTTGGGTTTAGCTTGTTGATATGTGCACAGTCCTGAAATTGTTTTACATCACCATATAGTGGTTGGATAAGGTAGGTAGGGTGATGACTGTTTACTGCTGTTACCAATAGGCTACAGTTTACTGCAGTTTACTACTGTAAATATGCAAGAGAATACAATATGGTCACTTGAGTAAGAAAAGTGTTCTACATTCAGCTCTAGAAATGTGTAGGAAATTGCTAAACATGTAAAAAGAAATGTCATGTCCTTCAGTGGAGCCACACGGGAATGGTCTGTAAACGCATCTCTCTCTTGGACCTGTTTAGGCCGTTTCCGGAAAACGAGCTTGAAAACGAACATGGCAAGCCTGAGTAGCTTTAACAGGAGATAAATCAATCCCCCGATAGACCATTACAAGATGAGAATCCCAGGCTTGATTGAGCAATTGGAGTGAATAAAAACTTGTTTGGCTGTCACCTGTCAGGCTTGGCACTTCTAATTCTGAATGTGATTAAGTTCAGGAAATTATCTAATCAAGGAAGAGCCAGTGTCGCTCTCCATTCCTCAGAGCCTGTCACTTAAGGCATCAGAGCTTCAGTGAGTTATTGAAGTGTTCTCAAACGTCTTAGAGAGAGAGAGAGAGAGAGCAAGGGGATAGAGTGAGCGAGCAACAGAAAAAAGGGAGAGAAGAGAGTCAAAGTCTTCATTTGATCCTGTCTTATTATCTCAGTCTCCAGTCGTTGAGCTGAGATGATGAATGATGTTCTGCCAAGAACCCGTTCGGCATGTCATGCTCTCTGACAACTTGGGTGAGGTTTTGAACGAGCTGAACGTATCAAAGCCTGCGTCGCTCTACAAAGCTTCCAGCCTTCTCAGCTCACAGTCGTTGATCTTGAAGCTTGAAAACAGACAGACGTTTATCTCCCTAAACTTTCTTTGTTGACCAGGTCAGGATGTCTCAATGGGCCTTCAGAGGTGCAGGAGGCTGTTGATTGCTTGGTCTGTGTTTTATTTTAGTTAGAACATTAAAGACACATACTTAAGTTATAACTATTAGGGTAATTAGTTGTGTTGATAAAAAAAAAGCTTGGATTGCTCAAGACGGTCAGTAGGTTAAAGGGCAGTAGTTAGTTGGGTTGCTGAAGGTGGTATCTCATTGGTCAGTAGTGAATACACACACACACACACGCACACACACCATCTAAACCGTTTATCCTTCTGGGTTGCGGTGGGGTGCTGGAGCCTATCCCAGCTGTCATTGATCGGAAGGCAGGATACACCCTGGACAGGTTGCCAGTCCATCGCAGCAGTAGTGAATAGCTTTGTAAAAAGCTGGCAGGTCAGAGGTCTGTAATTAGTTATGTTGTAGTTGTGTTAAAGGTGGCATCTCAGTGGTCAGAAGTTAGCTGTATTGGTCAAGGCAGTATCTCAGTGGTCAGTAGTTATGTTCTTGAAGGTCAATAGTTATGTTCTTAAAGGTCTGCAGTTGTGGTCATTAAAGGTGGTTCTTAAAGGTCTGTGGTTGTGGTCGTTAAAGGTTGTATCTCAATAATAAGTAGCTGTGTCATAGGTGGTGACTCAAAGGTCAGTAGTCTTGTTGTTAAAGGTAATAGATCAATGGTCAGCAGTGAAAAGCTTTGTAAAAAGCTGGTAGGTCAAAGGCTAGTAATTAGTTACGTTGTAGTTGTGTTGTTCAAGTTAGCATTAGCATCTCAGTGGTCAGAAGTTAGCTTGTGTTGGTCAAGGTAGTGTCTCAGCGGTCAGTAGTTATGTTCTTAATGGTGGTTTTTAAAGGTTAGTAGTTATGTTCTTAAATGTGGTTGTTAAAGGTCAGTGGTTGTGGTTGTTAAGGTGGTATCTCGGTGATAGGTAGCTGTGTTTTAGGTGGTGACTCAAAGGTCAGTGGTCTTGTTAAAGGTAGTAGATCAATGGTCGGTAGTTAGCTGTGTTGTTGAAGGTGGTATCTCGATGGTCAGTCGTTGATTTAACAGTCTTACCTCAAAGGTCAGTAGTGGCTTTGTAAAAAGAAGTAGCTCAAAGGTCAGTAATTAGCTACATTGCTGAAGGAGATATCTTAATGGTCAGTTGTTGTGATGTTAAAGGTGGTGTCTGAATCATCAGTAGGTAATTGATTTGTAAAAGGTGGTATCTGAACGGTCAGTGGTTATATGTGTTGTTACAGGTGTTATCTGAATGATCAGTAATTGTGTTGTTGAAAGAGGTTCCCCAATGGTCAGTAGTTCTTGCATTGTGCATGGTGGTAGCTCAGTGGTGGTCAGTAATTAGTTGCATTGTTGAAGATAGTATCTCAGTTGTCAGTAGTTGTCTGTGTTGTTAAAGGTTGTATATCAATGGTCATTAGCTGTGTTGTGGTATCTGAGGGTGGTGTCTGAACGGTCAGTAGTTGTGCATTTAAAGGAGGCACCTCAATAGTCAGTAATTGTACATTTAAAGGCGGTACCTCAGTGGTCAGTAATTTTTGAAGGTACTATCTAGTCAGTAGTTTGTTGCATTGTAAATAGTGGTATCACAATGCTCAGCTGTTAGTGATGAAAGTGGGAGTTTGAAGGTCAGTAATTAGTTGCACCGTTAAAGGTGACTTCAGTGTTCAGTACTTTGAGGTATTGTAAGAGGTGGTAGCTCAGTGATTACTAATCAATTGCATTATTAAAGAAGGTATCTGAATGGTCAGTAGTTGCTAGTGTCATTGAAGGTGGTTTCTCAATGGTCAGTAGTTTGCATTTTTATTAAGCGTGGCAACTCAAAGGTCAGTAATTAGTTGCATTGGTAAAGGTGGCACCTCAATGGTCAGTAGTTTGTTGGATCGTTAATGGTAGCAGCCCAGTGGTCAGTGAATTCAGCCCTGGAAGAAGGTTTGAGAGATTCAGTCCCAGCTCATGGCTGTTGCCTTTGTCTCCTTGAGCAAGTGACTTTCTAAGTTTTTACTAGGCGGATTTTTTTTTATTTTTTTTTTTGCCTAAAGTATTTTCACAAAAGTGCACGTTAGAAAAGAAAATGACAAAATGTTGAAAGAAAAGTCCAAAAAGTAATTTCCAATTATGAGAACGCTCTGTAATTTGGTGTTGTAGTTCGTAGTGATGGTTATACATCAAGAAAATGTTTGTGGTGTAAAATCATGCGAGCGGAACATGGCATCCATTCAAACACCATTAGCACTGGTGTGTAACGGCCTGTCTTGATCGAAGCTGATGGGTGTCTCACGGCTTTCCTCTGCGTTTGAAAATCACCCGAGCTTCTGTCTCCCTTTGTCGCGGAGAAAATGTCACAGGCTGCCTCGTAGCAGCGGATGGATAGTTAGAATTTAGATTGAAAGAGAGGAGTGTTGGGGGACAGAGGAGGAGGGGGAGGCTGAGTAAAAGATGAAAGATAGCCTGTGTCCCCTTTCATAGCAGCATCAAAAGAGAAAAGTCCACGGCTCGACTTTGAGATGGCCCTGTCAGGAGACATGCTCCGGTGTTGTTTTTGAGGTTTGCGAGTCACAAAAAGCTCTCATTTGCTTTCGCGGCAGTTGCACCAGCTCCCCGGGTGCATTTGCAGAACTCCGGGGCCTTAGATACTTCTGAGCTGTGTTCTTTAGCCTTATTGTTCTATTAATGCATTGTCTCATTCGAGGGATTGTAGCCCAGTAGGAGCTATCAGATTATCACTGTCTTTTTCCATTAAGTGCCTCTGCTGAACACAGAGCATACATTCGCATACATCTCCATTCATTATGGTCATAGTGCGTGTACAGGCACTCTAAAAGGACAATCTCATTAACGTTCTCTCTCCTTTGATTGAAACGTCATTTATTTTTTCAATCCAATCTCCCTCCCTGCAGTCTTGTCTGCCTCACCACATGAAAGGGGAGCGTGCGTAAGGGCTGCACTAGACGACTCATGAATGCAATCAATCATTCAAACAGGCTAAAGTCGCCATACTATAAACATGTTAGATAAGAAGGAATGAGATGAGAAATTTTATGTTTTGATAGGAAACTTTAGGGAATAAAGGAACCCCCATATGACTATAATACTGCATCATAAAAGGCCAGGGCTGTGCACGAGGATCCATAACAGCGAAACCTGATGAACTGTGTAGTTCAAACTCCAGCCCTGAGGGACATCCGCACTGCACAGTTTAGTGTTGTGGCAAATGGACGTAAGATGTTAAATTCACTGAGCCTTTCCAAAAATCACTGTGATAAGTTTTTTTTTTTTTTTTTT
>JAILXH010169071.1:7312-24040 GCA_023558415.1 Piaractus mesopotamicus
TTTGCACAATATTGCCGTTCAATCATTTGCTCATTTTTACAGGAGATCCCATCTAATCCCTGCTAATCCGGGCCAGAATCCGCGGGCGCAGCATGTGTAGCGGGCAGGGCTGGAGTGCGCGGGGCCTAATTTGAGCTGTGCTGGTGTGAGAGGGGCCCGGCGGGGGAGCGGCGTGATGGATCAGTGTGTGGGTGCCTCATGTACACCTCCAAAACGCTGTTATAAATCACAGCTGCGCAGCCTGCAACGCTTGCAGGCCCTGACAGCGCTGGATAGATGGAATCAAAGAGCAGGCTTATTAATACAGCCCTGCACGAAGCACGCAGGACAGGTAATTGCAACTCACCGAATGCAAATACGAAGTGCATAATGACTCCCACCCAGCCAAGCAGCACTTATGAGGAGCATCTCACAGACAAATTATCAATATTCATTTACAACATCATCTCAAGAGGTTGGGGGAAAAAAATAAGAAGTATAAGAATGCTGCTTGGCCAGCCGGAGACAGAGGCAAAATGTTTCCTCTACCTCTTTCGATTCAGGCACAGGGGGTTTGATTGTTTTAAAAGAGAACACTGCGAGCTCCTCTCTTTATATCGAGAATAAACCAACAGCAACCAATTTTAATGCGAAGCAACAGAAAGAATTCACCCCATCACAAAGGCTGGAGATGAGGATCAATGTACCATTATCTCAGGCTGTCAATATTCCACCAGGGTACATTCAAATTCCTTTCCTTCGGCTGTTTAAGACATATGGGATACGTTTTTGTGTGGCTTTTCGCTGACAGGGATCAGTTAATTCATTTCCCCTCCAAGCCTTCCCTACTCTCGCCCCGCAAAGGCCACCCGTAATTCTCCCTTATTTGCTAGGGACGGCCAGCATCAAGTGCTTGGCCCTGTCAAAATGATTCCTGGCTCAAAAAGATTAAATCGGTAAATTCCATGAGGTCAGTTTCAGTGGGGTAGAGTGAGCTTTAGGTCCAGCATTTCTATGAGATCAACACTGGGCTCAGTGTAACATGGGAGCTTACTGCCACCAATCTAAGCTTCATACTGCAATCACCATAAGGCTTAATTTTTAGCATATTTGAGTAGTGATGCACCAGAATGTAAATTGTTAGATAAGACTGAAATCACAACTCAGGATACAATGGGCGGAAAACTGAAATAAATAGCTGACAATAAATAAGAGCAGTTTACATAAAATAGACATTATAAATAATCAGTATATTGGCTACAGTGAGTGCTGCAACATACATCATCTTCAACAGAGAATGGTTAATCATTCAAGGCAATTAATTCCATTATTTTCTGCTTTTACTTTGTGCTTTGACAGTCATTTGTGATTTTTTTTTCCATTATTTCAAAAACTGTGGCTCCAGATGGAGCCAGCAGGGACTTTTTACTTCTATATCAAGCAAAATGTCATGTTATCAACTTGTACTGGAGAAGTCCTTGTGCACTGTACTTGGTATGAACAGAGATTCTAAATCGCTTGTCTAACGCAGAAACCATGAGATAATTCCATGTGGCTGGTTCTCACTGTTGATCTGCTCACAGTTGACCTGCTCACAGTTGATCTGCTGCTGCTCAAACTGTTTAAACTGTCTGCATTAACTAACTCAGGAAAGTGAAGAAAACAAACAGCACTGTTTATCACTATTTCTGAGCCATTCGTAGGGCTGTTTACTCATCTTTTTTCTCTTTTGGCAAAAAACTTTTTTTCCATTATCAGCCCAAAATTTTCGGTGCATCCCTATATTTGAGCCATGACAAAAACAGCTGCACACAGGTCTGAATATCATCAGCACTGCACCAAAGGAAAAAGAAATAGCAAACATCCAGCATCAATCATAAACGTATCAATGCTTATATTAAATGCTTGCCCAGTCCGGGCCATAAACATTAAGCACCACAGAGGCAGAGTTGGCCCGTTTGACCCTCAATGACACAAGTGCACAAGAGCCTGTATAGATGGCAACTACTGTCACGTAAGAAGAAGCCACATAAAGGGGAAAGTGAACAGTTAGTGACAGATCCTCAGTGTGGGGAGGTTCCTCTGCTGTTTTAGCCGACTCACTGAAGGTTACTTTTCTCTCTTCATCTTAGTCATTGTTGTTTTCTGTCACTTTGAGCAGAGTAATTGTCACTACTGAGCACCTTTCAGCCGTGCGGCTGAGAGTCGCGTATTCTTGTCAGTAAACAGCGCTCCACTCAGAATACCTAATGCTCCCCACAAAGGCCATGCGCTGATAGCAAGCGGCACCTGCGACAAAAACAAAAGCAAGCAAAATGAGCGAGAAACCTCATTTTGTAATCCATCTGCAAAGGACGAGGGGGAAAAAAAATACAATTATATGCAATGGCTTTGAGGTGGAAACAGAAGACGAAAAAATTCCCTTGAGGAATTAGGCAGGTAAAAACGTATTGCCGTTGAAAATATTGGGTTTACAAGCTTTCATGGATTTCAGATTCTAATTTGTGGGTGAAGGTGTTTTTACACTTGACTTACTCTACAGATTTTTTTTTTTTTTTCTTAAGCTCAGTATGGTTTGTTAGAGTTTAGACAAGCTGAATGCACACTAAGAATCAGGATCTACATAGTTTTAACAGACCAACGTCCAGATTTGCATGATAATCAGGACTGTTAGTTAATGACCTTGAACATTCTAGGACAACGGGAATGAATGGCTGCTCCATGCAGAGAGATCGAGGTATCATTTGATTCCCCTCAACATTCATGCCACTTGAGTACTTTTTGATGTGCTATAAAAGCATAACACTCTAATATATATGACATACATAATAGATATGGGTACTAAAGCAATGCATTATTCAAAACTGCGGGGTTATGATGGGGTTACGATGAACAGGGTTGTGATGTGGATTTTGAATTCCAATCACTATTAATACATATTTAAGTCATGTGGCCATAACGAGATATGAAGCATGAACCTGATATGGAACTGTACATGGTGCAGCATGGCTGTAGGTCATGGAAATATGATGTGCCGATTTAGCTCATTAATTTGCAGAAAGCTGCATGTAATGTCCAACGGCATGTTCCATTTATTCCACAAATGGCACAAATGGTCTCTCTTAGCATGCAGCGCTAAAGCTACACTCAGCACTTTCTGACCTGCGGCGGAAAACAAAATACAACAAAAGCAAAAATGATTAAACGTCTAAGCTCGGGGTGGGTTGGAAGTGCTGAGCAAGGCATGAAATAGCACACTCCAACTGTTGGCCTGATGGCTCCACATATATCCCATTTACAGCATGGGCAGCCCGAGCCTTCCATTGAAGACAACGAGTAATGAGCGGCTATATCTGACATGACACGTCCTGGCTGCGTGTAGGCGAGAAAAGATGATATAATGTCTGACCTTTGGTACGGCTTCGAGTTTAAGAACCTGTACGACTTGAGGGAGTGAGGGAGTCTTGAGCACACTGTCCGGATTTATCAGCGCAAACATGGAAGTTTGGCAGCCTGCTACACTTTGAGGTTTAAGCAAAGAAAAAAAGAATACATGGGAAGCCAGTGAGGTCAGAAACAATCCATAAATTACCCCATAGACAAAGACCCTGCCACTGTGCATTATTCAAAGAGAGGATCGATAGACTTTTGTGATTCAAACACTACAACCTATTCTTCTTGCTTATCAGCAAACTTCTGCACAGGCACTTTCCCAAGTCAATTATTAAAATCAGGCTTGAAATCACTGGCTTTGTAAACATACCGAGGTCCCTCGATTTATTCCGCTATTTTAGCTCGTTTAGAGGTCATTTTTCACTTAAAAAAAAGCTTTTAAAATTCCTTATTAAAGTTCATTAGCTTTATTTGATTCTTCTTAGTCATCGTAATTGATCGTTCATCAAGATCAACTGGATTAGGCTCTTCGATTTCATGATTACATGGTGTCCCAGCAATGAAAAGGACACATATGAGAGTTTACGGTAGTTAATCTGATCATGTTAAGTCATCTCTGACCGCTATGGTCACGCCACTAATGCAATCCTCTGAGGGTTATGCTTTGAAGTTTCAGACATCAAACTAAATTAGACCGGGGTATGCATGAAACATTTAGCGCTTTCGAGCAACTACAAAACCACATCCACTAAAATACACAGCGTATGTTTACTGTGCTCTATGTCAACAGTCTAGGAGCTAGTCCTGGGGCAGCCGCTGCGCTATTTCAGCAGTTCTCAATGCAGTGGGTGCATCTCGGCATCTCGCAGAATTTTCCTCTGGAATAGAGTGGATTGGAATCTGATTGGCTATGGTTAGCAGGTATGGAAGGAATGATAGCTCAAATGCCAATATTACACGTCAATGTCCAACTGAAATAATGTGAGTCATGCCTGTGTGGTTATGTGATTCATAAGAAGGAATATAAAGTATTGAATTTGAAGCGACCTCTCTCCTCTACTAAAGGTGGGGAGTTGAGTCCAAACACAGGACAGCAAGAGCGTCTCATGCCGGCCACTCTTCTCAAACACCTCCAGCTGTGGAGACTGCCACTATTGCCCAGGGGAGAATTAATCAGCCTTCATTTCCATTCACCGGAGACAACCCTCAATGAGCTCAGCCTGCAGATGACTGAAGTCAGGGCCTGCCTCACAATAAACTCTCTAATCCACTGAAAGGCCAGCTCGCATAACCTCACAGCGCCCACAAATCTCAGACCCACTGCAGGTTAAAAAAAATAAAAAAAGGACACATGGCTTTTATGTGTTTTTAAAGCATATCACTCATAACTTTTTAGCCAGCCTGTTATCTATGATATCTGACCTTTAGCTAGTGAGAGGCATGCTTGCCATTATAAAGTCCTTTTTTCCCCATGAATAATCTTTGCTGTAGGCCATGAAGACCTTTTCTAACCTTCAGCATTCAAAGGACAGAAGCCCCATTAGCTGGCTTGCACCTCACTTTGTATTGGCTGACTTCTGGGAAGAAGCTGACAAACAGTGAAACAGTTGGATCAAAGGCTGGGACAGGTCTATTAATCACACTAATATCCCTAATGAAGCTAGTCAATATCATTCACTTTTTATCTCTTCCATATTCAACTTGTCCTGCAAACTCTGGCCCACAGCACTCCAGTCCCTCAATCGATAGCTCGGCTGGATGAGCTCTTCAACCGGAGGCTCCTTTCCCCTTCCCCTTGCTTCCTTCTGAAGTTCAGACAATGTGGAGGAGCACTTCAGGCTGGGTTTTCAAGTCACTCCTCCTTACTGCGCTTGATGCACTGACAGCTCTGTTTCTCACGCACACAACACCCCCTACCCCCCACCCCCAACGCGTCTCCAAAACTAACCCAGTGGTGGAGCTGGTGGCTCTCTCAGCTTGCCACCCTGAAGGCTTTCCATCAGACAGCTGATACATTTAAAAGGCTTCCGTTTAGACAGCGCTCCCCACGGACACCACCATGGCAGGTGGATTTTATGCTGCTAAAGACTTTTTGACATCGGATATAAAGATATAAAATGCCTCTCATGAGTTAAGGTTAGGCAGTTTCAAATGAGACCACTATTATTTTATCATAATAAAAATGCCAAATCATAATCATCATCATCATCATCGTTAACCGCTTAGTCCAACTAGGGTCGCGGTAGCACCCAAATCATCTAAATCATATCATGTTTGCAAACTCTTCTCAATTACCTCGATTACTGCAAGAAATGTGATCTGATCATCAAGTCATTATAATCAATAAAGACTTTTTAAACAAACAATTTCACATACAATTTTTTAAAGGTCATTTCTTTAGTATAGGAACGGTTCAAGCAATCAAGGACCATCATGATGTTCCACAGTACTATTAGAATAATATTCAATGAACATGTTAATGTGAATTCCAACTTTTATCAGGACACTCATATTGATCTATTAAATGCATTCGTTATTGACTTAGATCAAGATCAGATCACATTTTACAAGCGATTCATGCAGAAATACAGAGTATTTCAAAAGTTTCTGAATTTCAAAGTTATTAAGAAAAACTTGACTACAGCTCAAAAAGTTGGAAGCACTGATGTTGAAACTTTTTGATACTTTTTCAACAATAACTCAAAACTATGACACATTTTAAATAATAAGTGCCTCAAAATTTTTCAAATACAAGGCTATATGGATAATAATTTTATCACAGCATTATTCTCAATGATCAACATCTTTTCAGTCACAAGTACATGATTTGGAATCATCTGCATCTTCTCCAGTCTGGAAACATCTAATATCTCTCTTTAACCTCTGTTCATAGTATATATAAAATGCTATTTCTGTCAGTTTTGGATACTTTTTTTTTGTTCTATAACAATGGTGAGAAATGTATTTCAGTATTTCATACAAAACCTGAAAGCAAAATGCATTTTTGTCTTTGCAGGCGAGCAAGCAAGTCAACATTTGTTCACTTATTGTATTTAAAAGCTTGTTTATTGTGCTAGCACATAATATTATGATGTCAGCTGCCACTGTGCTGTTTGTTTCATTTCATCATGGCCGTCTTGTGCAGAGGTCTGAAATGGTTTTACAGCAGGGGGTTCTCACTTCACCCCTCATTGCTTGCTAGCAGCTCAACAGAGAGTTACAACATTTCACACACACAGCCAACAGTGTTCTAGTTACTCTGATAACAAAGTTTTGGGGGAAATTATTGTATTTGATTGCATTAATCAATAATATCATAGTTGATTTCCATTTCGCAGATGGAATGGCCAGTAGGGGTCTACAGAAAGAGGCCACAGCTGCCACAAAACACATTTTTGACCGGCAGTGTGCACGGTGATCATATGTAGTAAAAAGCACATACATAAATACTCAACTAGTTCCCATCCTGCAGCTTCAGAAGCTCTTTGCTTGTACAGCTGATGTAGGACTTCCTGTTTCTCAAGAAGCCTTTCTGACCTCTATACGTGCGAATGTATGTGTGTGTGTGTGAGTTTTAGCCACATTATTTAACTCCCACGCGCGCACATGCCCACACAAACACCGGCAAGCATTCCCCTCCTATGTGTGCGCAATGGATGGGAATAGGTAGCGGTCAGTGGAGCAGAGCAGGGACACAGCACTGGAAGTAATTAGTGATCTTGATAATGGGGCGAGGGCAAGAAAGGTTGCCACTGATCTGGCCTAATTGCTTAGATCCATGCCAGCCATGGGCAGGACACAGCAGCAGATAATGGCATGTGTCTCTCTCTTTCTCCCTCTATATCTCTCTCACTCTCTCTCTCTCTGTGCGTCAGAGATGCGCCTCTTAACCAGAGCGAGAGCTGCATTCATATCAGAGAAATATCCATTTTCATCTAAAGCTCCAGGAGATGAATGAAATGCAGCTGGGAAAACACATAAGCGCAAGTGGGGACAGATGCGAAAGCCTAGCGACTCGGGCATTATGAAATCATTAGACATTCTTCATCTCAGCATCAGGACAAATCTGCCTGACATTTCATAAGGCACCTCCGCAGGAACCCTCAATGACACAACAGATGCAAAGATGTTGGGAATAGGTATCCTACGCAGATATTAATATTTAAAGCAAAAAACAGCAGAAATAGCAAACAGTAATAGCTACAAATGGAAAATATGATGTGGAAATAGCATTTGCGTAATAGCACATGCTTTAAATTCGAATTTCAAGAGACGATTCGACTTATTTTCTATAATGTGCCAGCTGATACACTAAAGCCCCTTCAAAGCCGAGCATGAACTCAAATTTTAACCTCCCTACCTGTGTCCAGAATCTCAAGCAGACCTTGTGCCCAGTGGTCAGGGCCTTGCATAATGACCTGGACCTCAATGCAGCAAACATCACACCCAAAATGTCAAGGAGAGACTTACCTAGAAGCAGAAAAGAGAAGGAAAAAGCAATTAGTTCACAACTCCAATTTCAGATTCCAGCGAAAACAGAGTGAAAGGGTTTAACTGAAGGCTGTGGCTTTGCCTATGAACTCAGTGCTCGGCCACAGCCCTGTCACTTCTCCAGCCTGCATATCCACAAGAGCGGCTAAATGGGAAGAGCACAGCACTAACAATCTGACTGGAAGGCACAATTAAGAGAGAACTTCTGAACCGCATGCAAAATTGCAATAAGACACCAAACACTTTATTTTCTGCATAACATTAGGGCCTGGACTGATTAATAATTTATCGTAAAAATGCTTCTTGAAATTAAAGTCTTTTTTTTTTTTTCTCCCGCATGCGGCTGCTAGCAGGCGGGGTGAGAGCTGGTTTGAACGATGGAGGAGAAGTGCTGGTACTTAATAACTCTGACACCTAGGGATTGCAATTAAGGGTTCACATAATAATCTGCAATCTTGCTTTATTAGGTGGATGTGATGGTAATGACTGGTGTTTCACACAGATAATTTTAGCGCCAGTTAACCCAATGACTGTCCGTGAGGAAACACGGCTGGAAAGGACTGGAGGGGAGAAAAAAAACGTGGCTTTTAAATCAAGGTGGCAATCACGGCTGTTCGTCATAAAAACAGGCACACGGCGCTGCGCTTCACTGTCAGAGAGCACCTTTTTCATCCAGCTTCATGCATAATGCTGCACATGAAAACTGCGCTTCGTGAGAGAACACTCAGCTTTCACCTCAAAGAGCGAAAGGAAAGGGGAAAAAGAGTGGGAACTTTGCAAAGTCTGCAGGGGAAAAGGCATTTAAGGCTCCTCAGCGGGATGTGTTGATCAACCCACAGATTCCACTGAAGCTTGTGTTCAGCAGAAACCTGTTGTGCGTTTTGAGCTTTCTTTTCTTAAGAAGACCATCTTTTTACAACTGACTGACATTTCAGCCATCTTTTTTTTCTCCTCCTTTTTCGGTCGTCTCTCAAACGCATACAATAAATCTGACATCTAGGTCTGAGATAAAGAAAACACATTCAAGTCAAAAGGTGCTGCCGGAGCACCTAACACGTCTGGAATAACAAGTGAGGTCTTTCACGGTGAGTGACAGCCAATGTTTCGGAGGGAGCACCGAGCAATAACAGTTCATATAATGAAGACATTGATTCACTGTGTCATCCATCAATTACATGCAATACTACATTCCATTGACTTCCAAAATAGAGGTGGCTCTTGGAATATAATCAGGAGAGAGGGTGGGGCTAATCAATTCTGATTCTTAAAAGTAAAGGCCTCTAAATGATTTTTTCTTGAAATAAAAAAGTTTGAGGTAGTACATGAATACTGTTAGTTTCAAAATGGACCATTTACTCCCCACTGCATGTATAGAAACTAGGTCTGTTTTGAATCCACTGTTTCTGCGCTGTGACAAAACCCAAAGCCTTTTCACGCATCCATCTACTCTGCCTACAGTAGTTTAGCTCCACCCATTGACACCAAAGCTATAAGGGTGGTTTCTGTTCGGACTGCTTTTTCAACGAGGCACAACACAAAGCAGCCAATCAGGATAGAGATCATTTACATATGTCAATCAGCAGGGATGTGCGATGATGTTGGAATCACATCAGTATCAGCAAATGTTAAGATTTGATATCTAACTATGTATTTATTGTACCCCAGTGGTACGTAAGGTCAGTTGTAGGCTAGTTGTATTGTAAGTGTTTACTAAGTTCAGGTTTATGCCTTACTAAATCAGAACGGGTTACACCACACAAACCAGTTTTAACGTTGAGCTTAGTAGTTACTGAATATTTACAGCCCTGAGTAGGTGGAAGTTTTGGGAAAACCATCAGAAACGACGTAGAAAGCACTAAAATGACCAAAAACATGACTTTTTTTTTTTGGTTAACTAAGCTAGAAATTCTAAACGTTGTATGTCGTGGTTTTACTTACAGCTCTAATCATCAGCCTGGCTTAAACTCATTGAATGAAGCTAAACACCCACAGCTCCAGCTCAGTGAGGCTCAGCAGCTGCCCAAATGGCTAAACTGAGGCTGCGGTTGTGTCGGTTATCCAGAAACTGTCGTTAAAACAGCCGTGTATTTGGTTTTCTTAGGGAAATATTAAAGAATAAACAGACAATGGCTGTAGATAATTTGTTTTATTCAGTTTATCTTGTACACATCGTTCTCTTCCATGCTGGATATTTTTTCCATTGAAAAAGTCGGCGCAAGCTGCCGTCGCGTTTCCATGGCAGTGGGTTTACAGATCTGAACATGCGATCATCATGTTAAAGAGACGTACGCATTAGATTTGGTTGTGGTGCAACCAAAATTTAATAAAAGGATAGGTGGAAACTAACTAGCGTTAACTAGAATTTATGCCCAAACTTAAGTGTAAACCTAGGCAAACCTGGTGCAACCTGGTCTGGAAGAGCAGAACATTGAGGTGACCCTGGGTTACTGTGCTAACATATCTGCATTTTATTAATTTTACTTGCGTGTGCAGGTCTACAGAAATAAATATTATGCTTCTCCTTAATGTTAATCCTGGTAGATTATTGGCATTGGCAGACATGTACATGAAAACACATGGCATCAGCCCAGAACGTCCATACTGGTGCATCCCTAAAAATCAATCAGGTACAGTAACAGAAACAGCCTGTTTTAATTCTCAGGGACAGAAAGAGCTTGGAAAATGGCCTGCATGTAAAAATGAATATGTTTTTTGCACATAAACACACAGAGAAGTAGACTTCAGGAAAAAAACACATAATCCAAGAAAAATATAGGACATATGGTGTTTCACGTATATATATGTGGAGCTTCGTTACGCTTTGAAAAAGGTCACACTTCTCACATACAAACACAGTTCATTAAAGAACCATACACTCAAAGTTTCTTTAGGAACCAAAAGTGATGGCATTGTTCCAGAGAAATCTATGTGGCATATTTTAGAGTGTAGATTCAGATACTTCATGCCATGCACTGAGGTCAGGGGCTACTCACAAAGCAGGTATATCAATATTCAATCATCCACATGCAAGCCTTGCCTGCTCCTCCTTCAACATGCAAGTCTACAGAGCCGCAGAGTTCCAAGCAAGTTCCCTCCTGTCAGTTTGGAGCCGGTGGCGGAGGAAAGTACACTCCGTATTGTGTAGGCCAGAATCTTTACACAGCTTTCATGATTCATGCTCTTTGCAGGCTGGCTGAGCATCGCATGGTGTGCTGTGACTACATACGAGTTAGCATCAGATGGAAGAGGAGGAGGAGAGCTAGATAGAGAGTGTATGTATGTGCGAGTGTGTGTGTCAGAGAGAGAGAGGGAATGTGCAAACGAATGGAGAAGTGTATGAACACCAGAGACAGCCAGGTGACAGAGAACACGCTGGTGATGAACACACTGCGGTTGACAGCTTGTTTGTAGGTGTGCGCCAATACTACTTGTTGGTCCCAGTACTGGTACACAGCAGTCATACTTGCTATGGCATCATAGTATCATTTTTCTGAATATGCATACAAAGTGGTGCTCAAAATGAGATACAGTGCCCTTCAGAGTAACTGACAAAAATGTCTTATGCAGAATTTATGAGATATCTAAATTCTGAGCTAACACTGCTAAAAAAAAAAACAACCAAAAACCTCACAATTAGCACCCTTCCATTCAGTATTTCACACAACATTTATAGCAGGGTTTAAACTGAGACCTGAGCAGTAGGGGAGCCCTATCTATTCCACGCGTGTCAGCAATGTGGGAACAGTATTGTTTAATGTACATGGTATTATATGGATTTCTCAGCAGTGATAACAAGTTAATGTGATTAAAACTCTTCCCGTCCTTTTTAACTGCATGCTTAGAGCAGCTGGCTCCTGTTTTTAGGAGGCTGGTAGTAGTTTGATGGTTTGGTAGAACATCCACAAAGCTTGTGAGATGGTTCACCTCTGTGCAGCACTTTATTGCAAAGTGTTCCTACCTAACATCATTAACCAATTTACCTCTGCTGAACCGATGGAGCTAATTAGAAATATTGACAAATGCTTTTAGCCAGCTAGCTAGGTCCAAAGGTGAGCTTTTGAGTTTGTTTGGCAACAATCATCTGGCAAAACAGCAGGCCAAAGATCATAGTTATACCAGGCTGTCTAATACTGTGAAAACACATTAGAGGACAAAACAATGGTAAATGATCTAAACTACTTAAAGGCAGCAGAACTAATTTATTTAGCAAGTTAAAATGTCTTGTGTCACATTTGTAACAACTGGTAGGAAGAAGTGCAACTTAAATGTGAAGCAGTAAACAAAAGAAAGGTTCATCTTTTTTTTTTGTTTGTTTGTTTTCTTCTCTTTTGTTTAATGCATTTGTACTTTCTGTTAATGATGTTGTGTGGTCATGTTCTGTTTGCTTCGCAATTGCTCTTACGACTCCACGGCCCAGCATAAAATACAGCCCGGGATGATTGGATGTTGATTTGTTTGCCATCTGAGAGCTCATTTGTGGAGTGGATGGAGCTGGAATTCCTCTCCCTTCAGCAAGAACCACAGGGCGAGGAGGGCAGGCGGTGAGCTGCTGAACCCGGAGACCGTATTTTTCACAGCAGAAAGGAGAGAGAGCACAACATGACTTTCAGATTACGCTAGCAGTGTTTATAGATTTTGCCTATTGTTACTCACAACAGCACAGTCTTGAACAGACTCGCCGTGTCACTGCAGCTCCATTTATGGCAGGAACCATTATAGGTACGCATTCAATCAGGACCCACACAAAAAAAACTACTTCCTCATTATCACAGATTTTACTGTCAGAATGTTTTTGGAGCTAATATACAATGTACTGATGTATACTAATGGGCCTTTTGTGCCAAATATGCCAGCAAAATAGATCAGGCAAATGTGACTAATAGAATCCTGCCAAAACTGAATGACATGCACCCAAGCAAAGACACTGATCCCCAATGCCCTCCCGAATCCCCGCCCCAGGCCCCCCCAAAAAAAGACCCTCCTCTGATAAGCACACTTGGCATGCACTGTGCAAATAGAATTAACACTTCCCCCAAATAAACCACCACTTAGAATGCATCATTATGAAAGGTGGAATCATCCCTAACTAATATTCATCAACCTCAGCGCACTGTGCATTCACATGCCTTTAAAAGTTACAAATGGAATGCGTAATAGATTTCCACTGATATGTGCACATTGGAATGGTGCATATTAATGATAGCATTAATGAGCCGTCATACGATGTTAAAATATTAATGAGCTCTCCTAATGTGAAAATTAAATCATTACATGTGTGTTGGTTGGATAATCTCCTGTGGGGTTCTTGTTATTTTTTTTTTCTTTCTATTTTATGATCCCCAAAGGATGATAGGGGTATTTTTCAGCAGGAGTGTTTATGCAGATCTCAGTGCATTTAGACCCAATTGAAAAAGACAAAACAAAGCTCTAATATCCTCTTCTCATGTTTAATCGGACCATTTATTTGCGTGGCACTGCCATTCTCAAATCTTCCAAACACATGCATCTGCAGTCTCTCGCTTTTCTTTCCTCTCCCTCTCTCTCTCTGTAGGAGGGCTTCCTCTGTTCTGGTTGGAGAAAAGTATTAAGGCAGGAGCTCAGCGCAGGCAAATTATTCCTCTGAGGGGCGAACCAAAGCAAAGTGACATGCTGGGTGACCTAAATTTTACCCTGTGTCCAGTGTATGAGGAGAACCATTTGATTACACAGTACATATCATCGGTTATGAAATGTGCTTTCGAGAAGTAACAAAGAGCACATCATTAAAGAATTTAAATGAGGTGGAGGACTTAGAGGTAGTCTTTTAACTCTAAGACTTGTTAAAGATTTCCAAGGTTTTGTCATCCTAATGTACATCTAACTCTTTGCAACCTAAAACGCTTCTTGCAAACTTCAAACGCAGCTGGAGCAATAAAGGCACTGTCTTATCCAGCTGCTCCTCAGCCTCCTTTTTCAACAAAGGTTTAAAAAAGTGTCGCTTAAGCATGTGCATTTTAAACAGAAAACAGCAAAGAACCTTGCGAGTAAGCATCACCCCCTGCTTAGTATTCAGGATCCCATACCCTCAAAATGAACCACATCTTCCCTGTCGAAGGCAGGTTCAAAACCAAGAGGACGGGAACATCGCTGAAGGCAGGATACACACTATTGGGTCTCGAAATACAATCAGATGCCACTCTGACTCCCCAAATTTTGAATGTGGGTCCAGCTGCCCCTCAGGCAGAGTATCTATGCGTCCACCCTTTGGCACAGTTGACGTTAGCTCATTAGCATCAGAGAGCAGTCGAGCCGGGGCCTGTGATCAGGGGAGGGCGCCAGTCAGGAGCCTCCGCGAGGGCAAGCCCTGCCTCAGGCTGATCACCCAGGCCTGGGGAGAAGTAGGTAAAGCCATCATCTCCTGCACTCTTCAACCAGACTTTGCTTGCCAGGTCACCCCATGTCCACGGCCATGGGCTGGCAGGTGAAAATGTGCACAAACAATCATCAGCAAGGTTAACATGGAGGACCTCAACAGCCCTTGTTGTACTGCACACTGGCATTCATTATGGAAATCCATCCAGGTCTACTTGACAGTCATGGTAACTGCTTGCAGTGGCCTATCCAGCTCTTATACAACAAGCAGTGAATACAGGAAATGGAAAGTGATTATAATATGCTTTTTTGGAACACTTGATATCCATCGAGCCCCAGAGGTGCTGATTATGTGAACCAGAGAGGCTGAGGCTGATCACCCAGGGCTGGCAGTAAGAAAGTGACTTTAACCTGAGATTTATTGCCAGGTTACTCCATGTTCACCGCAGCAGGTTGATGGGGAAAAATGCATGGAAACAATAATTGGTCAGGTTAATGTGGAGGAACTTGATGACCTTTGTTCTGCATGTTGGCAATCTTTAAAGAAATCAAACACGTTCAGGTCCACTTGATGCTCTTGACAGGTCTTAATGGTTATCAAATCCTTATACACAGTGACCAATTCTTATACAACATGCAGCTGATAAAGTCATCCTCTATGCACCATCTTTAGAAACTCTCAGCTGAATTCAAAACACTTGACTAACAGCAAGTGACAGAGGTGTCGATTATGTGAACCAGAGAAGCAAAGGCTCATCACCTAGGGCTTGTGGGAACTGCAGATTCATTGCCAGGTTACGCTATGCTCACCAAAGCAGGTTAGTGGGGAAAAGTGCATGGAAATAATCATGGGTGAGGTTAATGTGGAGAAATCTGACAACACTTGTTGTGCTGCACACTGGCATTTATTAAGGAAATCATACATTTTTTAGGTCTACTTGACCCTGGTGATTCATGATGGTAACAGCTAATAACCGCCCTCAACCAATTAAACAACAAAAAAGCCACTGGATGCTAGTTTAAAAATGCTGATAATTAGCAGAGATTATACTCTTTAACAAGGAGGCTAGCCAAAAAGGCACAGCATTTACTGGCAAAAGCTAACGCTACTTCAGCTGTGGCACAAGCGTTCAAAAGTGCCTAAAAAAGTGACTAGTAAAACACCTAGAGTCTTGTTACACTTTGCAGAGCAGGGGTTATTTGTCTGTTGTTTGCCTCCTAAATATGTACACTGTGTTTCTTACTGTATTTGCAAAGTATATGACACACTTTCAGTTTAAAAATACCCTTAAATATGTATACATGTGAAGAAAAATATCATACAAAACAGACTGTGCTCACTCATGAGTAAGCATTCCTCTACATAAAAAAGCAGCCTAATAATGTCTTTGTTAAATAATCACAGGCATCAGTTGGACATTTTCATATTGGTGCATCACTGCTTGACTACTTGATGCTCATGACAACTCCCTGTGGTGACCAAACCTTATATATATGATGACCAATCCTTATACAACATACAGTTGATAGTCATTCCCTATGTCTTGTAATGTGCTACTTTTAGAAACTCTTAGCTGTAATTCACAATACTTGACTTCCAGCGAGCCACAGACGTGGTGATTATGTGAAGCAGAGAGAGCTGATCCCCCAGGCACTCCAGGAACTAGGCAATTTCAACCAGAGATTCCTTGCCAGGTCATCCCACATGGGTTAACCACAGAGGGTAGAAGTGTGCACAAACAATCACTAGACTGCAGCAAGGTTAATGTTGAGGAACATAACAATCCTTGTTGTTCTGCATGTTGGCCTTTATTAAGGAAATCATACATTTTCCAACCAGGTCTACTTGACAGGCATGACAACCCCTGGAGGCGATCAATCGGGCTCTTATACAACGCGCAGTGGTACAAGGCATATGATTGTAATGTGCTACTTTTGGAGCCTCCTATCTGCAATTCACAACACTTGACTTGCAGCGAGCCACCGAGGTGTTGATTATGCGAACCAGAGAGCAGCATGGTGCTGATTAGAAGCGAGAAGAACCGTTCTGCTCCAAGCTCTCCCGTGCCGCTCCAGAGCGCAGTCTGGCTCCCGCCGTCCTCCAACCTCCCGACCCCTTCCACACCCCACACTCCTGGCCACATTCGACGCGTCACTCAATCCTCCGTTCTGACACCTCAGCCTATGGCGGGGAGCCGGAGATTGACGTGGGCAGCTGCAATTCACAGCACGGGAGACTTATCTTGTGCAGGCAGCTTGTACAGCTGGAGAAACCGAGTTCCAGCAGTGTCGTCCAGGCCTTATTTCCCCTCTGCCTAAAACGGTTAAACACTTGTCAGTAACTGCAAAGGGAGTCAGTCTGTCAGCGAAGCGAAGTGTCATTGTTTCTCGAGAGGTGAGTTGTGACTTCTTCTCACACTGTCTAGGTTCAATAAGGTGGCAAACGATTATTTACACATCTCGGCAGATCGTTTCCCCCCCTCCATGCAGCCAACCAGGAAAAAAAAAAAAAAA
>JAILXH010169185.1:48981-60770 GCA_023558415.1 Piaractus mesopotamicus
CAGATTAGAAGCAAAAGTCTCAGTTAGTCCGGATGCTTTCTCAAGTGCTGCTTACACTTGGTCGTGAGCAGGCCCACTCGTAAAGCCAGAAAAAAAGTGTGCCAAAAAATGCCTTAAAGTTAGTACCAATTCACTATAGGCAAGATATTCTAGGCTGCTATTTACTTTTAAATGCTACAATAAAATTACTTTTTCAAATATGCTTAGTGTGACAGTTTTCTTTTGTAATGTTGATTTACAGTGCAGTTTGGTTGACTGGTGGCCCCAGTGGTGAGTGATATGATGATATAGAATTATTATTATCCTCAGTCTCTTTACTCTTCTGAGCATATTGCGAATATTGTACTTAAAGGAAGCTACATGTAAAAAATATTCAGGGTTCCTAAGTGATGAAGTCCTGTTTTTTATATTTTTGCTCTCTTGCCAGGAGATCGCAAGTTTGAATCCCAGCAATGCCACGTGTCCAAGAGAACATAATCATAAAAGTCCTGTTTAACCTGTGTATTTCACCAATGATAACGACAGGATAATTTAATTTGATAACAATTATATCTCATTCATAATTAAAAACTTCTATCACAAGTGCCATTTCTAAATCTCAATTTAAGCCATGTTTGTAAGGGTTTCAAAGTGATTTTGAGGGCACTGCAATTTCAGTGAACGTCATAGATCAGTAAGAGTCATATCAAAAAGAAAGAGAACCATTTTTACGTTATTACAGTGTAAAAATTGACGCTAAAATAAACCTGAACTATCATTTGGTATTAAGGCACACAGCTGGAAGGGCTGCTAGTCTGAAAAAGCAGATCTTGGATCAGGCCGTCCTTACCATAGTTTAATATAGGAACTGTTTTTCAATGTTGCAATTGGTGGGAAAAGCTGTGCTTTGGGGTCAGTAGAGGTTGGGGTGGTTGCCATCGGTGTTGAATTCTCCTGACCCCAAGTTGGCTCTCATAAGTACAGTACACGATGTCCTGCATATCTAATCAAATTATTAAACATACTATTAAACAACAGAATTCACTCTCTCTCTGTGCTCAGGATCCAGTAGAGTGTACTACCAGCAGATACGCAGTGAGTGACGAAAATGAAGGATCAAGTGTAAGTGTGGCAATGTTTCAAGAGCACTAGTGGCCTAGAAAAAACACTTCAGTGGTTTCACTTGACAGCATTGTCAGAAAGGTAGATGCTTGAGGTATTTGATCCAATTTCTTGTATTACACAATGCAAGAACCTGTCAGTAATAAACGGAGGTGTCATTGCTAAGCACTTGTAAACAGACCTTGCATAGCATACAGCGCATAAGCACCTTTTTAGTGTGCCAGTATGCTTGTGTGATTTGTTCAGTCAGCCCAGGCAGAGAAGCTACTTATTAAAACTATTCAGGGAAGTTTTTTTTTACCCTGAATACATCAAGAAAGGTATCAACTTAATACATTCACTGTTTGATATCTTTCTATTAGGGATGCATCAATACTGATACTGGTATTGGATATTGGCCTGATATAGTGCTCATTTACATGTACTCGACCTCATAAAAATGCACAGATACTAACATGCCACTTGATACCATGTGGCACAAGCCTTCGAACAAACGACTCAAGCTGGCAGTGCACAAGAGTCTGTGTTTCTGACGCTATGGAGGTCGGACACAAAGCCACTGGTCCCTTTAAACATTCAACACATAACACAATCACAACTGCTTCCCCAATATGAGTGGAGACACAAAGGCTGGCAAAATGAAGACACTTTCTGCCATAGTCCATCTATGCCAACTTTACTCTGTTTGACTGAATAGAACTACGAGGTGTAAACGTTAATGCTGTGATTTTTTTTAACTGTTTTTGTATAATAGGCTGTAGAGAGACTGCATAGTCCTACTGTGTATTGAAATATAAAGGTATATGCATAGTGCTGCTGTAGCTCTGTTTTCCAGTGTGTTTGTTCAGTACTCAGACACAGAATTTGGTCAAAACAGGTATTGAAAAAAAAAAAGTTTTTTTTGTGTTATAATGTTATTCCAACGCTAAAGGTTAGGTTGGATTCATTTGACATGGTTTGTTTATATTAAAGAGGAATTCCACCAATTTCATTGTCAAAATTTCTGCATATTTCAGCGATTCCGACAAAGTCCTCCAGAGTAGTTTGATTTGAAATGGTTCATTGTAGATTCATTGTAGGTTCATTGTACCGACTCCAGAAACCAGGACTCACAATGTCTAGAATGCAAATATAGTCATTTTATTACTACTACATGTTGATAATAAAACTGTGCTAACTTCATTAGATTATATTCAACTTTGTTGTTCATAATACAGGTACAAAGCCAGTGAAATGCAGTTAATGTAGTTGGCATTGACTCTTTTACTTTGCTATGCCCTTGTATCTCTCTGCCATGAATGCATTTGAAATAAATATATTTTAGATCAAAGTCGTGTTTCAGCACTATTGTAAAACGGCGTATCAGGTGCCAGAAAGGGTTTTCATAACCATTTCATATGATAACTTTCTGTGAGGGAGCTTTTAGGGGTATTAAACTCTTCAGACATCTGGTTCTTATCACCAACACTGTGAAGTTTTTCTAGAACAGTACTTTTCACATCAGACCACTCTGAATGACCCTGTTCATTGTATGTGTTTACATATACCAGTTCAGCCTGTATTGCTGTAATATAGTTAAAAATACTGGATTCCACAAGCACAACGACTAATGGTTTTGCCCTATTGTCAGGAGATTCCAAGTATGAATCCCAGCAATGCCACAACCAAAAAAGGCAATATTGTTGCAGATTGGTACCATAGGTCATCAGTATTGGTCAGTATTACTGGCCAACCAATAACTCATTCAGGCTCTACTATGTATAAAACAGCTCACTTGTTATATTGTCGCAAAATGCCATCATCAGAGACCATCCCTTGAAGGCCTGTATGGTCCGAATATTTGCACCACCACCATCTCAGATCAAACGGTGAGCTCTTGTGGCTGGCCTTTGATGTAAAGTGGCACTCTCTGTCCTTGCTAGGTGTGTGTTTCGCTGTTCTTAATTACAGCCGCCGCAGGTCTGGAAGTCTTTATGTGTAGCCTCGGCACTTGGGCCTATGAAGTGGATACTTCCTCTCAGTGCTGGGAGCCCATGGGGGGATGTAGAGACGATTGGAGCCCCTGTGGAGGAGGAGCTGAGGGAGGAGTAGCTCATTTTAGACAAGCATGTTTCAAGGCTGTGAACATTCCTTTGAGAAGAGAGGGGGAAAAGGAAGTCTTCAGAGTGATGTAATACGTCTGTTCCTGCTGTGCAAGTCTGCAAAATCCCAGAATGCCAGCTGAAATATTGGCAGAAATAAACATTGGTAAAATAAGTGCATCAGTAATGATGTAGCTTCCTGTGATAGACCCAATGAGACACAGCTTTATTTACCTACTGAAGCAAGTAAGGAATAACAAAAGCATGGTGTAATTTTGCATGAACTATTTCTCACTTGTAGGGTGACGCATCAGTTTATTATGGTTTAAATTTGAAGTCATTGTTACACAGTAGGGTTGCAGAAAAAGTAGTTATTCAGAAAGGTAGCTGACAAGTTGACTGGGCGTCATTACAGTAACAAAAACATGAGCGTTCTGGCCATCAATGAAATGGATTTTGTTAGTAGCTTGCAACTAGGGCCTAGAGATGTGATGTGCACTGCAGAAAAATGTTGTTATGTTTCAGTTTGTTTCAGGTCCAGACACTCTGCTCAACAGACAATCTGATGTAAAGTGCATGCTAAAATGACCATATCTCACAGTTATCTGTGCTTCTGTGACACTGGTTTTATCAGTCTGATAGGAAGCAAACTATTGTTAATAAGCAATGAGCCTCTCAGAGCAAGATATCGTCACTGAACTAAAACAAGTCAAAGCTGTCCTATTTTTCAGGAATTTAGTTTGAAGCCTTTAGTATCAAGTAAACAAGATGTCTTTAGGTTTGCTGACTCTTGTACCACTTTATTTAGGATGAATTGGTTTTTTCTTGTGGATATATCACACTAAACAGTCTGTGATCGGTTGTTTTGCATGCTAAATAATAATGGTCCTTTCCTATCTAAATCACTGGTTCTCAGAACCTACACAATTTTGCTTACGAAGCTGTATTTCAGTGCAGTATTGCACAGCTTACAGTGGAATTGGTGTCGTTTTGTGTAGCATGTCCACACAAATATATAGAACTGAACAAATTAGGGATACTTTTTTGACCAATATGGCGATTGCACTTTAAATGTGATTGTTTTCTCTGAATTAAGCTCCAGGCCTTTTCCTCAACAAGACAAGCAGTTCCATTTTTTTAGCCTTGGGGCTAAAACGCTGAATGTATTGTGCGAGACTGCCAGTACACAAGCTCTGTTTTATAAAGCTACATTTTCCAGGACCACTTAAGAATAAGACTACCCTTAAATAGGGTTTATCGATGGTTGAGTTTATTAATGGTTATTAATTAGGTCATGAACACCCTGAAAACATTAAAAAACAGGTACAACACATTCATAACAAAGGAAAAGTGAGTTGTCACATTGGATGAATATGAATATTTGATGAAGCTGACAGGTGTAATGGTGACTGACAAAGACAAAGTAAGATTAGTCACTGGCAAAATTTGAGGTTAAAGAGTATTAATGAATATAAGTTCACTGTTAAGCAAACAGCATGTTACTACTCCCTTTTATTAATGTGTAACTGCTTAATAATCATTTTTACGGTGTTTATAACCTAATTAATAACCATTTACAAACTAATTTTAAACCCTTTATAAACCTTTCTAAAGGTATTCTTATTGGAAAGTTGTACCAATTTTTCCACTTAAAACTTGTTAAGACAACACTGTGTCATGTAGGATTTAATTAAAATTGCACTCTTTCAAATTCACATTTTAATATAAAAGCAATTAATTGTTCAGCCATAATAATAAAGTACTGCATTTCTGTCATTGTCCTCTGCTAGTGGACTGCTGGCCAAAGCGTGTTTTAATGCATTTATTGCACACTCAAGCCTGTTGATACAGAAAGTAATTTGAATATAAATATAATTCATAACATGACTAACTAATGAACTGTGTAAATAAGGAAATACATTTTGATAGTATAGAACACTGACATTGTTAACTCCAGACTTCTGAGCGATGTCAGATATCCACTGGTCTCTATTCATCAGTGTCCCAAGATGTGCATTTGGACACATCAGTAGTTATGAGGAGACAAAATCACAGTCATATTCTGTCAGTTGTGCTGCCTGCTGCAGACCCCATTGCCATAGTTCCATGCTGTGGGTTAACATGTCTCTGTTGCTCGCGGCTCGGTCTCTTTCATGCGTTCTTCCGTGCTCAGGGGCCAAGGTGCTGAGGGATGCTGCTCTGTCTGTGCCGATGATCTGAGGCGCGTTTCTAGACTCCCTGGCAGGGCTTCACAGAGACAGCTGGCCCGGTGCCAGAGCCCTCGGCCCCCACACCGCACCTTTTGTCCGGAGCTTAGCGCTGCTAATGACCGGCAGAGGTGCAGCGCTCGTCAGCCGGCCGGCCAGACCCCAGAGCCATTTTACATGTCCGCGGCTGTCGACGTCCCTCTGATCCACGTGCTGATGCGGAGAAGTCTTTGAACTCTGCCGTTTCCCTTGCTCAGTTCATGCCTAGCATTTCTCTCCAGGCACACAAAGAGCATACTGTTAAAAAATCGAAGCCGTTTGAAGAATCTTTTGGCAGCTTCTGCAGATCCGCTTCTGTAAATTATGGCTGCCATTTTTCTGATCATTGCTTGGTGCTTAGCAGGCTTCTGTATATTTACATTTGTGCTCAGGCAAAACGTAAATGGAGAGCTTTGGAAGTCACCTTTGACCCGTTATGCCACACCGGTTCCTTCCGCAAAGTTCTAACACAGCTGTGGAACCATGGTGTGTCAGACAAAGATGTCCAGAAAAGCAGAAAGGAATGCACGTTATCTCAAGTCTGGCTCAGTTTAAAAAACAAAATGGTCTTTATTCTGTATCTGTTAGTATAGCTATATGTGTCGAGCATTTGGCTTTGTCTGTGTGTATGAGTCAGGGTATTGTGGGCCTCAGTGGGATTCATTTGGCAGCACCGGCCAAAAATGAAAACGTATGTGATTGACTAGCAACACTAAAAGTCAGTTTGGAATCAGAATTGGCCTTTTTTGGCCTTGTTGATTCATGCCGCTAGTCATATTAAACACGATGCACGTGAGACAAAATTCCTGTTTTTCCGTAATCTTCCATCAGAATGTAATGGCTTTTGTTTGATCACGTTACTGTGCATCAGCGGAAAAATCATTTTAATCAGCGACATCATGTATCACCTATTCTTATCATCACCCACCTGTCATTGGCTAAGTTTACATGCAAATATTTTTGCCAATCCGATCCAATACATTCCGATTACAGATTAAGACTGAGGTGTTTATCTGCTCACTCAACTTCAACAATCTGATTAAAATCTTTGTTTACATGCTCACTACATGTAATCCGATCCAAAATGGCGCGCATGCGTGGAGTAGCGCTTAGAGTAAACGGTAACATTTCAGTTGGCGCGCTTGTGTTTTTACTTGCTGCTTGTCAGACTCAGAAAAATGTACCTCACATGTACTTATTAAAGGGCGAGAGGAAGATGTCGTGTTCTGAGACACATAAGCTGGACGTCCGTCCCACCGTCGTCTTTTAAAGCTCAGAGCATAAACTTCGTCTCCTCTGCAGACCAGTTTCTGCTCCCGCCATGCTGAACGTCATAAACTTTTGCCATGACGTGACGCACATGCGCAGAACGTCTTTACACATTCCGATTGGAATGTGTTCCGATTGGAACCTCGTTCTATCGGCTTGAAATTGTATTCTGAATGGCCTCAATTGGACTAGACTATTCCGATTGAAGTGTATACTTGGACGTATTTTATTCCGACTGAGCTCTCAGTCGGATTATTAACGGATTATTAGGCTGCATGTAAACGTGGCTGTTGAGTGAAAACACTCATCTAGCTCAGAGATCCTCCCTGATAACATGTTTGTTACTGAAATTTATCACAATAGAGAAGGACAGTTACAGTTTCATTACGATTTCTTATTAATGTTGACTCGTTTATGCAGAGGGAAAAATTATTAGTTTTGCGATCTGTAAATGCTGTGGTTGCACCTGCAGTTCTGTGCAAATATTTTGGTCACCCTGGTCAAGTGCCATGTTTTGCTGATTTTCTGAGTGAAAATAAGTAAACACATCCTCCACAGAGAACACACTCCTGCACATTTTAATGCACAATTACTGTTTATTTACTGAATTTAACATATTTTGGCGTATGTAAAAGTTATGGTGCATTTTTTTCCCCCAGTATGTTAAACTCTATGCCATATTTAAATTTGCTCCCTGCACTCAAAAAACATAAAACTGGCTCGTGTACATGTTACGAAAACAAATTAAGTTGATATTAATTGAATTGGCCCATTTTTATTTTTAAAATGTACTTAAAGTATTAGAATTGAAAGAACGTGATTATCCACAAAGTCAATCAAATCAAATAAAAAGAGAAAGAATTGTGTTTTTTCTGGTTATCATAAGATGCAGACTCAAGTAACGTAAGTCTGTTGTATCTAAAATAGGATGTATCTCACATTACTCAACTATTTTAAGTTAAGAGAAAGTTTTAAGTTAAGAAAAAAATGTAAGTTTTTGGTTATTTCTTGTATTCAAATATTTTATTGGCTCCTGGCTCCATTATTTGCATATTGGACGTGTCTTTACCCACGTTTTACTCACTGTGTCTGTGTTGTCTTTCCTCCTAGGCTACCTTCTTTTGTGTCTATGCGTTTGTTTCAGTTAATCAGCTAGCCTTGTTATTGTTGGTGTTACCATGTCCTCTGTGCTGAGTGTAGTTCTAAACTGATCGGGCACTACAGTGACCACATTTAAACCAAGTCTGGTAAGATAAGATAAATCAACTCTAGTAAATCAAGTTCAACAAACTTCGAGTTGAGTTGGAAATGTGACGATGCAGATGAAGTTTAGCCAATTTAAGTAAAATGTGTTGCAACTAAAATGTCTTATTTCAAGTGGGTAGATGACGTGTTAACCTATTTTCACCTTGAACATTTGCATACGACTGCCTTTTTTATCTGAAAGAAAATGATCAAACAAAGCCAAAAAATGCATCAGTATATGTCATTAACAACTTTTTAAACAAGCAGACCAATGCATAGAAACCACTTATTATTACTGACTGAAAAAAATGTCACACATCTAAAATAAGGCATTTATTTGTATAATCCAAATTATGAATGCAGGTCTGAATATATACTTACTTTTGTTCACTGCATTTAATAACAGAAGAGGCTGAGGTAGCAGTGTGGCTCTGCAACTCTGGCTTTGTTATCACTGCTTCCTTATGACACTATAGTTTGAAGCATTACTTCAACCAGCGTTTGGTTAGAGGTCCTTTTAGTCATAACTGTGAGCGCATGTAGTAACTTTAATAAGTGAACCACTTAAGCAACCATTCCAGCGCTGGAACTATCGATGGGAGTTTGCGAGTTCATTTTCTGGAGATGACACAGCCGTCCGTGGCAAGGAGTCCAAGCATGTCCCCTCCAAGCATGTTGAATTTGCATTTGCAGCAGTTTGAGATGTGGTGACGCTTCCTAGCTTTAACCCTCCCAGCTTGGTAGCATCATGTGATTAGAAAAGAGTTAGCTAGTGGACAGAACTGGCAAAGACTAAACTGGGGAGAAAATTACTTAAAAATCCAGTCTGCACTCCTAGTTCTTGACAAGCTTGCATGAAGAGACTACAAACCCTGATAACAGTCTACATCACACATGAAATAAGCTTTGACTTCTGCTAATCACTGTATTAGACTGTTCTCTGAGCACTAATAGTTGTATGGACACACTGCAGTACTGTGGCTTGTGCTGAAAAATAGAACTAGACGGAAAAACGTTCTGTCTCAAACGAGGCCGACCAGTCTTATGGTGAACTCTGCGCCTAAAATGTTTTGTGTTTATTCTGCGTTCGCGATAGAGTGAAGTTTCCTTGCACTTCTGCTGCGCTGCGGTACTGCCAAGTGGCTTTGATCTGACGCTCCACCTGATGCATGAGTGAGGCTAATTGGTATTTCAACAGCAAATGCTGCCCGTTTTTCTTGCTTGCATGCAGCCGAAACAAAAAAGGAAAGTTTTATAAAGAGAAAAATTATAGACATGAACGGTCAGCTTCAGAAAGAGAGAGACTGAAAGCGTTCCTCAGACGATGGTACACTCCTGGCTGTATTTAGTGCGTCTCAAATAAACATTTTTAAGTGGCCTAAGCCTGCAAGCCTTACCAACGTACGAACTTTGTGAACTCTGGAGTTTTTATGTAAAGCAGTACCTCTGTGAACTCTATAGCCAGCCGTCTGGGGAGAACGCATATTTTTCACCAAATATTGGCTCAGCTCAATGACTCCTTTCAGCATCCGTGACTGAAATCAGGTAAAGTTTGGATCGTGGGAGACGGTCCTGGCACTTGTAGCAGAGAAGAATAATTGACCTAAATCGAGACCCTTTGGAAGCATGCCACCGTTAATGTTAACTGTTACCTCACTCAAGAGGTGCTAAGTACGCAAAGTGCCTTCCACTTTGCTAAGCTCCTTTGACAAACAGGCTGTTTTTGCTAAATGTGAATTTACAAAAGTTAACGTTCCTCCTTGCAGTTCTTAAGAGGCACCTGTGCTTTGAAGCAGCGGCCGTTTGCTCATACACTGGAGCAGGATAAGCTGTTTTTAGCACAAATTCACTGTCCCAGCTCAGCAATTCTCAGCAAGGTTTACAGTACACAAAGCATTTGCCTGCATGACAAACCACGCTCAAAGAGAAAATAGGGGTCCAGAGTACTTTGCTCATAGTGTAATCCTTACCTACTGTAGGTTTGAAACCTGCTCACCATCTTCTGATATGATACGCTGACATGAGCATAGCCACCCATGGCCAGGGATCCAAGACAGCATAACTGGCCTCTCCCCCAATCCTTGGCGTTGTCCATCCCGTATGTTGAGCTGTACAGGGACCTTGCGTTAGCAGCAGTCTGAAAAGATGTGGTGGCCTTCATGTGTCTCAGAGGAAGCATGTGCTAGCCTTCACCCTCCCAGCCTGGTAGCATTGTGGTGATAGACGGAGACCTAGTTAGTGGGTGTAGTTGGCAGTGACTAATTTGGGGAGAAAATTGGATAAAAATAAAATAACACATTAAAAATGGGCTAACCCGATTCATTATTAACACCACAACTTTTTAAAAAAGTTTTAGTTTGATTTTTCTTACTGGCTGTAGTTTTAGCGTGAAGCACAGCTGCTCATGTGGTGTTGCTATGACTCTGCCACTGTCATTCAAGTTCAGCCTTTAAATGGACAGTTCCATTGATGCTTTCTTGATAAAAGTTAAAATCATCATCTACAAGCAAAATACAGCACTGATGAAATCAGTCATGTTAGTACTGGGGGACGCCTTTAGCAGCCTGCACTGGACAGTCCTCATGGGAGACCTATGGATAAATCAGCAACCTGTAAACTAACAAAAGCAAACAGCACAATGGAAGGCTCCAGTCTCCCTTGAAACAAGGCATGATGTAGTGGTGTGAGAGTGAGAGGGCTGCAATCATGGAAGACTTGGAACATGCACTTATTCACAATTTGAAAGAGTGCAGTTTTCAAAATGCACGAGCTGCGATTTTTATTTTAGTGTATTGTCCGCAATGTAATGTAATGGCTATGTCTTACGTTTGCGGTTTAACCTCATAACACAGAGCTATTGAACTGCGTGTAGGTGAGTTACACCAGTCAGAAGCAACCAAACATTCATATGCTGTGATATCACAACCACAAATAACTGGCAGTGTGGCACAGTATGTTTAGTGTTCAGGTCTCAAGACAGAAAACAGAGGAAATGCTTGTCTTTTTACCTACAAAAACAGGCCTCATTTTATAGAAAAAAAATTGAAATTTGATATTTTGTCTAAATAGTTCAGCCCTACAGCCACAGTTGCTGTGTGAAATTGGAAACTTTGTTCATCTTATTTTCATGTTTACCTTGCATTCACTTTTTGTTGAATTGTCACAGGTAGTAAATAAGTTCTGACGAAGCTTATTTCGTCCACTCATACAGCTGCACTGCTTTTTTAAATGAAAAAAAATCTCACTTTAGGGGCAGTTTAATCATTTTAATGATTTAACAGCCTTAATGCTTACTTTATATGCAGGGAGATTTAACACATTCGAGAACCAGAAAAAAAAGGTTTTCTTTGATTGAGAAAAAACTGGAGTCAGTTTCTTTTTTCCCCGTAAAGTGCAACCAAGCACAAAAGTTGTATTCACTAATAGTTATTGATGTGCCTTGTTGATTCAGCCGAGGAACTGGCCTGTTGCAGAGGCCTGACCCCTTGAGCTGTTTTGGTATACGGTTTTGAGGTCCAGCAGGGGAGGTGCCCGAGGATATGCAGAGGCGAGCTGCTTCTTTAAGTTTGCCTTAGCAGAAAACCAAAGCGCAGAAGGTCTAGCCATGTACACCAGGCATTTTTTTATTGACATATTTATATGTTTATGCATTTTTAATCACAACCTGTCTAAACTTTTTAAAAAAAGCCCACATTTTCGGTTGTTGTTGCCTTGCACATTGGCTCTATTCACTAACAGTGCTTGGTTTTATTTTCAGTTAACCAGTAAAGGCTTACCACCACTCAGAGCACTGGGTAAATGTTTGCTCTTTTTCATTTTTTTCTTTTTTCTTTTTCTTTTTTTTTTT
>JAILXH010169187.1:0-12344 GCA_023558415.1 Piaractus mesopotamicus
GGAGCGAGGACAGTTCCCTGTGGAGCCCCCGTGCTGCAGACCACCGTGTCCGACTGACAGCCCTGGGTCCTCACAATGTTTTCAAAAGAAAACATTGTATCGATTAATAGGTTACAATGTTTATACTTTTTTAATCAAGATATATCATATTCCAGATATGTAAATCGTATACAAATATCAATACGTGTAACTGTGTAAATATTTACAAGTTACGTCGACAGTGTTTTCTCATGCGCAGTCGTGGTGGCTTACTGAACTAGAATGAGAACGTAAATGACGCCCTCTAGCGTCCACGGACAGTAACGGTCCGTATTTTCCCTTGAATGAAGCTCCGCCTCTGACTGTTGCGAGCATTATCTGTATATACCCGTCCCAGATGAGCTTCAACAAGGGGTTGGAAAGCGTGGTTGAGGTAGCGGCCAGTGAGTGAGCAAGCTAGAGACTGCTACACAGCTTGAGCTGCAACCAGGGAGAGGCGATGATGGCGGCGGCTGTAGAGAGAGGAGGGGTTCGGGCCGCCTTCTTGAATCCAGGCACCGGAGGGGGTGTTGGTGGCCTTGCACCCTCGCCCGTGTTCGTTGCACCCGGAGCCATGGCTGGAGCTGCTGGTTCTGCGGTTTCGGGACCCATGCCTGTTCCTATGAATCTTTTTGCTACGTGGGAAATTGATCGTTCTTCTCCAAGCTGCGTTCCGAGGTAACGTCACTGGATCTGTTGTTAGGGAGCGTGATTGTCTTTTTAAGGAGATGTTTTGCGTTTATGTTTATTTTTTAATACAGCGTTCACAAAGCTGTTGTCTCTATCTGATGCTTCGATTTTGTTTGCATGGTTAAGCAGGTCAACCAGTGGTCTACAGCACTGAATAAGCAACGTTATAACGTTGTGTTAGCCAGATCCATAATCCCCAGTGTCTGTTGTCAAATGCCCGTTCTATTACGGTAGCTGACATTACATGAGTGTAAGCAAAAGAATCCCATTTGTTGTCGCATGCATCTTATTTGTTTGTCTGCTTGTTGGCTCATTCGCCAGTCTGAGATGAACCACCTAGCTTACATCAGTTGAAAAAATGGACGGTTTGTATGTTTAACCGAACTGTGGAGTAACCTCTCCATGACTGTGCAGCTGAAAGTAAATTTTGTTCTCTGCAGTTTTAGTTTATGTGCTTCTGTTGAGTTTTCGCTATTGCCATTGTCTTAAGCGATAATGGATGTGACCTATTTTGCATGCCGTTTTGATGCATGCCATCGCCCTCTCGTATGGTGCTCTCACTGTGGCGATGTTTTACGACCTTTCAGTAACGGATTTCTTTCATTTCAACACACTGTATATGTCACTTGATCGTTTTATGTCGCCCTGTTTAGTCAGTCTAAGATAAACACCTATCTGTGTCCTCAGAAATGAAACCTGACTTGCAAATAAGCTACAAGATGACCGGTTAGGCTAGCTGTGCTTTTTGCCAGTCAATGAAGTTGCCTTGGAAATGTTGTTGAAGTGGTAGTAGCTAGCTTAGCTTACTTTTCTGTCTCAATAAGTGTTTCATTGACGATGACACTAAAATTTACACGATGTTGTCATGTTACTGACTAAGAAGCATTCGATGCGTTGTTAGTTGTTAATGAAGATTAATTAAAAAGGCAGTGACGTTTAGGCTATATGACTGGGCTAATACATGCTAACAAAAATATACTAATGCCCGTAACCTATCTATGCCAATAACACTTTGGTAGCGTAAGTACATCTCTAAAGCGTGCGTTACATAGTCATAATCATATCTAAGATTATGTTTATTGTATTAGCAGTCCAGACCGCTGTACTTTTGGTTACAGATGATAAATCTCTGCTTTGGAGTAGTAATATTCTGATGAGTTTGTACTGCTACACTCCCTTAAAAAGATACTGTCACAAAGAGGCGGTGCATTATAGAGCTTACCTTAAATTAAATTGATCGAGTGTTACTCGACTACTGTTTATTTGAATACTGATTATTCTGACGGTTAATCAAAATAATGTAACTCTATCTCCAGATGCCCCTGCACTAATGTGCGTTTCATTTATGCACTGAAGTCAAAGCCAGTGAAACTTCAATAATGACAGCTGAATAACATACATTATAATGAACATGTAATTTTAGCCAAACAATAAAAATTGATGTAACCAGGCAGTAAAAATATGCATAGCCTTTCAAAGATTCCACAATATTTGATTGGAAATAACCTAAGGTGCCTTTTAAAAGACGTCATTAAAAATATTTTTTAAATTATTGTGAGGCAAAAAATGTGTATAAATGGATGTGTCCACAAGTCTCTGTTTCTGGTAAGAGAGACTAGTAGGAGAACATAAAATGTACATTTTCTTCATGCTATTTCCCAACTAATAATTACCAATTTATCAAAAAGGTCAATTTAATTTTTTTAACCAAGTTTATTCGAGCAGTCTTAAATGCATATTCATAGTGTCCAAACAAAACTTTGCAAAACCACAAAATATTGGACAGTATTCATCTTTTAGTTTTAAATGTTACATGTAGATGGTTTGTTGTCATTATGGACACAACCACAAGTCATGACCTCATTTGCATTCACCACAGGTAGTGTACACAGCTAAAGACAAACACACAGTATACTGACTTTTAAAGAAAATGTTGGAGATATGAAGATGTTAACTCAAATGGAACATTGAAATGCACGTCATCTAAACAGAAACATGGAAGAGGTAGGCAGTAAAGACCCTTAGTGTCAGAAGTCAGCAATGAAATCACAGAGCAGTGTTTGGTATCAAGAGGAGACACACTGGCTGGCAATCATGTTTGCACTTGCAGCTCAGCTGTCACCTTTTTGTTGTTTTTGGCCAGAACAGCAAGTAGAGACAACCTGGCACAATGTTAAACTGCTGAGGGACCCCCATGGGCTCAGGGGGCAGATTCGTCAGCCTGCTCCAGATGTGGCTCCCTGAAATTAATACACAGCCATAGAAGAATGCCTTCTGTCATGGGCCTCTGGAGCTCCCTGATTAACCAGTGGCAAGGGATAAAGACAGCATGGGATTTCTTTTCTCCCCTGGCTGTTTTCGCTATCTGGCTTCACACTGCTTGGCAGAACTGGGTGGATGTGACATTGCTTTATCACTTGTCATATAGTCTAGATTTTTAAGAGCCCTGTAAGATATCTGAACCTCTAAGCATATGAAATTTCCTGCTTGCCCTTTGCTGATTTTGAAGGGAGCCTTGTAAAGGTGGTGTATATCGCTAATCATGTTGACCTTTTACTGTTCTCACTAGGGAGAAAAATGACTGTGTGAACACACCCAGGAATAGGTTGAGGGTTCCATTAATTAAACGTGATTCAAATTGGGTTAGCTAGCCAATACCATGTCAATTATTCATGCCTTATTGGACTTTAATTGGTGTGGGATGCCATGTAGGGCCGTTATTTTTGATGGAAAAGAATAGTGTTCCGCAGGGAGATAAGTCTCTGGCTGAGGTACTTTTCACAGTTTCTCTGTGTTTAAACGTGTACCGCCCCTTTATTGTCACTGGCTAATGTCCTTCACTGTTCAAACATGTAATTCTCCTGTTATTCCTTTTAACAGTCTCAAGTGGATTTGTTTGGTTTATTTTGAAATTCCAATCCAGTATAAGTAGCTCAACCAGTGTCAAGGGACATTTCAACAGGGTGTTTCTTTCCTATCAGATTCTGATGCAGTTTTCTCTGGACATGGCTGTTCATCAGTCTCACAGGTTTCACTAAAGGCAGTTAGTCTTTGTTTTCTCATGTGCATCAGTATGAAGAAATGAGCATGGGTCCTTCTACTGTGTGAGCAGTTTTATGAGAAGCTGTCATTATCTGTGTCAGAGCCCATATTACAGTAAATTACGTGACTGCTCAGTATGCCACCCAGACAAACCCTTTACCTGGTCTCTTAACCTTTGGGTTACAGGTTGATCTCTAACGCGCTGGTCTGCGTCTATATAAGGTTGCAGCTCCTGTTTACTTAAAACAGATGAATGCTGTAACAGGCAGTCTTTACCATAGGGCTGAATGAGCTTAGCTGATCTTGAGCTATTTAGCTTCGGACGTGTGATTAAGGCTTGGATTTCCCTCCACTGTCAGTGGATTTGATGTCTTTTTTCAGTGCACTCTTTTTAAGGCCATCTTTGGTATCTCCCAGCCTGTCAGGAGTCTCCTTTTTATTAAAATTTAATTTCTATAAAAAGGAGAGCTTATTGATCCCTGTTGTGCCGCTTTACACCCCAAATCCAGCTCTGGCAGCCAGGGAGCATAGATAACCGAATCATGGGATCCAGTTAAATGCAGGTCCATTTGACATTCCCCAGCTAGCTTTGACTTTCTTGACTGTTTTTCTGAGTTTACTTTCAGTGCACAAACATTGCCCAAATCCTTGCTTATGATTCCAAAAGCTTCTATTGCTTCTTTTGTGACGTTTGCCTCCTCTGCAGGTGTCTCTGATCTGTGCTGGTTGGACTCGTCTATGCATGATCCTGAATTAATGAAAATGTGTTGTTGTGCTTTTATGTTAGATTTTCACTTTGAAATGTTCTACAGAGATGACACAGAACGAAAACACTTTCATTATCAGAGGTGCATTCACGGACCTATACAGCATTACTAATAGATGGTATAAAGACATGTCCATTATAACATAGTTGCTACTGAGCTTTCACTCACAATGAGTCAAGTGCATTAATAAAATTCATATCAGAATGGCTTAATCTGGAGATTATTCTATGAAATAGATAACCTTCATGTTAACTTTTATGAATGCTGGTACAATGGCTTGATGTAAAAGTCCATTACTGAGCACTTCTGGATTTGGGTAGGGTCTGCTGTTGTAACGTGAGAAGTGCTTAAGGCCCTGTTGGAACTCTGCATTGTCACTGGCCTCAACAAGCATGAGAGGAATGGCAAAAAATACTCCTCTAAATCAAAAGCATGTGGCAGTCCTTTCCTGCTTGCTCTCCTGGTGTCAAAGCTCGGGACAGACGGGTCTAATCTGGGTGTGAGAGCAATGTATCTGTTTTGATTGTATTTTGTGGTCTTTCAAGTTAACATACATGCGTGATTTGATGGTGGCTATATGTCTCATGTGGCTTGAGTTGTCTTCCTGTGAGTGTGTGTGTGCATGTATGTGTGTGTGAATCTACTGGTGGTTTATAGCCCTGCCGTCTGCATTTCTTTATGCAGCTGTTCCAACGCTAGACTGCAAACATTTGGGTGCAATGTGAGATCTTAGCACAGCCCCCTATTCATCTTGCTTGTGTAAGAGTTCAGGGGCACTGCTTAGCCACTGTACACTTCATGAAAGTCTGGCCTATTATTCAAATTACATTACTAAACTTAGTAAATATTCTGTTTAATGCAGAAGTACTTCTGTAATCTAACTTCATGGGATGCACATACTAATTTTTTTGCACGAATCGGAGCATAACACTTGTGGATGCCTCAAGATTCAAACCAATGGCCAATCCAGTGAACTCTTAGTTGGTTGTATTTGCTGCTGCTCACAATCCAAGTAATCCCAAATATTTTCAATGATGTTGAGGATACTGAGGTCTGGACTCAGGGGTGGCCAGTCCATTCTTCTGAAAACATCGGCAGCGTCTTTGTTTGATTTGCAAATGTCTTAATTTTTTGTTTGTTTCTATTTCTCAGTAATGGCTTCTTGACAGCTACATATCCTTTCAGACCCACAGGGTTGAATTACCTTCTTACAGTGGAAGGATGGATGGAAACACTTGTGGATTTTGTCAGATCTGAAGCAAGAGTAAACTTTGATTTTCTCCTGTCTCTCAAAGATGAAAACTTTATTTAGTTTTCCAATGTTTCTTGTATTCAATGAATTCTAGGATTTCAGATTTTATTTGTACAGTCCTAATGTCCAGGGTTGGCAATTTTTCTGCATTTGCGATTCAAATTCCCAAAGAACAGTATTTCCAAAACTAAACAAAATTCTGCATCAAAAGACCAGTGCATCCCAGAAAATGATTTAGGACCTACTAGGGATAAATCTGACCTCACAATGATTTTATGAGATCACAATTCTTTAGGAAACAGTGCATCAGGAAACCTCAAATTTCATCATGATTCAAATTAATTTGATACAGTACCTAATTATTTAAAAAAAAAAACCTAAAAATAGACTGGATGTTTAATTCTTTAAATTTTTTAATATTTTTAAATTTGACACTTCTTACATGCCCAAAAATGAGCACATATTTCATTGATATTATTGTCATTTATTATAATCGGTTCTAACATTCTAAAATGAATGCAGTTAAATTGCAGCTCTCAGATTTATACCTTATATTGCATCAGAGCATTTTTACATTCTGTAACGCCTGCAATAGACATGGTTTGGAAAAAAAATCAGTAACATAATTTTGCCTTTCTCAAACAGAGAATGTAACAGTCTTCTCTCTTTAGTACATATACAGTCATATCCATAAGTATTTGGACAGTGACACAATTGTTTTGTATTATTGCCTCTGTGCACCACTGCAATAGATTTGAAATGAAGCAGTCAAGATGTGATTGAAGTGTATACTTTCTACTTTAATTCATGGGGTTTAACAAAAATATTGCATGAGCTATTTAAGAATTACTTACATAGCTCCCTCATTTTCAGAGGCTAAAAAGTAATTGGACAAACTAACAATTATCAATACAGGAATTCTTTTTTAATACTTGGATACAAATCCTTTACAGATCCTATGCACTTCAGAATTCATCCTTTCACATTAATGAACACCAGTGATCCAGTTTCATTGACAGCTATACATACCCATGCCATAACACTGCCTCCACCATGTTTGAAAAATGATGTAATATGCTTTCTTTCCTTCTCCATGCTCTTCTCTTCCCAACATTCATCATTTTATAGGAAAGGTCTAATTTAGACTTTCTATTTATGAGTGTTACCAGTTGTTTGCATCTTGAGGTAAATCCTCTATATTCACATTCATAAAGGCATCTCTTAATGATAGACTCCTCTAAGAAGGTTTCTGACTTGACTAGAATGCACAAAACTGTTAACTTGGCCACTCCTAAAGTTTATGCTATCTCCCTGATAGGTTTGTTTTTTTTCAGCCAGGTGATGGCCCCCTTCACTTACATCAACACCCCTTTGGACTGCATATTAAGACTTTACTCTTTACTCAACTCTAAACCTTTTACTTCTTCATTTATCATAAAATAAAGAGGGAATAGGCCATACCTGGCTATGAAACTTGTCAGTCAGCTGTCCAATTACTTTTGAGCCTGTGAAAATGGAGGGGCTATGTAAAAATGGCTGTAATTCCTAAAGAGTTAATGCAGTATTTTTGTTAAACCCCTCGAATTAAAGCTGAAAGTTAACACTTGACCTGACTGTAGCACAGCTGTAGACATTTTATGGCAAGTTTATCGCCACCAAATGGCCACGAAATATTCATGTTGTATATGTGTGTAATAACAAGGAGTAAGATGAGAGTGCTGTTTCCACATGAACAGTTTCCTTTACAGGAAAGAGCTCAGTGGAGCCACTTCCTCTGGATCTCCCCACCAGCTGCTTTTGTGTGTGTGTGTGAGTGTGGAAGTAGGGAGAGGAGTCCCTTCCTTTCATCACAGAATTCCTGTCAGAATGGGGCATGTTTAAGAGAGCACTTTAAACCCTAAGCAGCTGCATCAGAATGAATATTTAGTTTTTTCTCTGTCTGTCCCTCTCTCTCACTCCCTGTCTGTCTCTCAGTGTTTGCATATGTGTAGATGTGTAAGCTGTTGAGTATAAGCACGTGTCCTTTTTTTGGTTCTTTTAATTGGTGTCAAAGGCCTGGAATGATGTGTTTAAGATTGCCCTTCTGGTCTTTCATGTTACGTGGAAGGATGCAACTGTATGCCTCACAAACATGCATGTACTCTTTAGTGCAATTCAAAGAACTGTAAAATTTTCCAAAGCAAATTGCAGATTCATCAGTCCCAGCCATTTGTGTGTTCTATACAGCTGTGAGTGTGTCTGAGAGTCTTCATGTGTCAGCCTGAGAAGGACACACACAGATACAGATGTGGATATCTCAGGACAGACAATAGATTAGAATTGCATAGCGTTGCTCAAATGTGCTTGGGTAGAAATCATGGGTACAGTTTGCGCTTCAGTGCTCAGGCCACACAGCCAATCATACACACACAAAGTGCACTGTTGTCATCCAGCTGATCATTAGAAACTGCTGCATGACTACATTTCTCCCTTGTACTCCATCTCTGTCTCTCTTTCTCTCTCTCTCCCTCACTCTGTCCACATATGTATATACTGCCATATATACTTTATACTATATACTTTGTGCTTTTATACATAACAATCTAAACAACTATGTAATGCTTGCAAGACCTCTACGATGTTCCAGCATTGGCTTGCCTGAGATCAATATTTGTAAACATTGGAGTTTACAAACAATTCTGATTCCACAGATGCTGTTCTAGGTTCAGTTTTCATAACTAAGCATTGACATGTGGCGGGTGCAGCTGAAGTAGAGTTTTGTGGTCCTGCTTAAAATAATGGTTCTCTCTGCCATCAATGCACAACACTCTGTTTTGCCTCAGGGTCCACTTACAATTTACTAAGCTGTCAGTCAACCACAAGGGAAGTGAGGCTGATCAATAATCACCTCAGGCATAGTTGAAGCCACTCAAGAGGCAAGTAGTTTAAAGTGCTTCTCTAGACTTGTGTGCAGGGCTGAGCGATATGACAATATCATATTGTTATCATGATAAATTACACCAAGTTATGCTTTTTTGAGCAAATTGGGAATATCTTTACTGCTTTGTCTTACTGGATATCTTTATAGTGCTGCAACTTTGGCTACACCGATCATAGCAGCACTATAATCATGCATATTTTTTATCAAGCCGGGAGCGTATGAGATCATAACTAGTCTAATTCTAACTTTTAACTTAATTCAATGTAGTGATGTGCATTGTATGAAAAATAGGAAAAAAATAATCGCATTAATAGTTTTGGTAGCATTTTTAAAATGTGACCATGGCCTCTTTTCCACTGCAGGGCCGAACGGTTCTGAGCACGGAGGGTAACCGGTTCAGTGGCGTTTCCACATGGACACGGTTCGATATGGAACGCTTAAAAACCTGGCTCATTCTGCATATTCTACATATTAAACTGCACTGATAACAAGAAGAGAGTAACTGGTTAGCGTTAGCTTAGCTAGCTAGCATGCTGCCAGCTCTGCTCACTACAGAACAGGTTCGATTCTGACAAACAAAAGCTTTACTGACACAAATTTAGATGATAATGACTCAGCTCTGAGGAAGCGAAGTCGAACCGATGATGTTAGAGGGACAGAAAACCAAAATTAAACCTGTTCTCTGGTGTCTGGAGCTGTAGCCTCTTAGCTAGCTAAGCTAATGCAAGCCAGCTCCATTCTTCTAGCTAACTTAGCTTAGCTAAAGAGATCCAAACACTGCAGTACAGGTTCGATTCGACTTACTGGTGCTCTAATATCACAAGCATAGACAATAAAACTTACAACAGCGAGAGCAAGGTTGACTGATTGATGGCTGAAATTGAACCTATTCTGTAGTGCTTTAAGCTGTAGCCTGCTAGGCTAAGCTAACACGAGTGCACAGTGCCTCCCACTGCAGTATGGACGCAGTTCTAGTGAATCGATCATTAAAAACACCCGTTTAGAGGATACAGACTTGTATCTAAGAGCACAAAATCGAATGACCGGTGTTAAAGTAACAAAGATAAAAAATAGAATTGTTCTGTAGTGCTTTGAGCTGTACCCTGCCAGGCGACACTAATGCTGATGTAGCTAGTTATCTGGCTACAGGTGAAACCCACCACAGTACAGGCTGTTTCAGTAACAGATGCTCAAATAACACCTGTTCAGAGGACAACGAAGATTAGGGGCACACAGAGAGACTGGAGTTGGAGTGACAGACGAAATCAGACGTGTTTTGTGGTGGGTGGTGTGTGCATGGCTATTAGCCTGTTAGCAGTTAGCCACTCGTTTGTGTATTTTTCATGCGTGTTTCTTGATTCTGATTTAGCAGTACAACAGATGGAAACAGAAACTGTAACCGGTGTCACGAATCCGGACCAGCGTGGAACAGCCCAGTACGGCCCTGTGAACCATTTGGCTGAATAGTGGAAAAGCGGCCCATGTTTCTGAGCATTGTGTCTGTTCTAACTAATTTGACTCCAGAAATTGCCTTTTTTAAGCGTCATGATTTTTTTCCTTTTGCACAGCCTCTACTGGACTGCAATAGTGGGGAGTCATTGCAAGCACATGAGATAAAGGCCAGAAACCACAAGCAACCAGATGTATAATGCTCTGTAAATGTACGTAATGTGTTGAACAGACATAAGTGTGTACTTCAGATGCAAATAAAGATTTAATAGGAAGTGTAGGTGTCAGTGGAAAAGCAGACTGAGGATTGTGAGTTTGTGATAACATGGCATGTTATGTTTACACTCTTCTTCTGTTTATCTACAAATGAAATATGAGACCCCTTCACATGTGCACGTAAGGGTGTCCCGCAGTCTGTCATTTACTGGGTGCGTCACTTCCTGACAATGGGTTGATTTATGTGTTTGTGGGATAGGCAGTCCAGAAAGTGTGTGCCCAGTTGAGTGTGGCATGCACTTGCTCTTTCCATGATGGCAGCGCAACAGGGTGCAGTCTGCTGAGTCAACAAGTGTTTGTTCGTTTTGATAAAAAGCAGCAGCCGTACCCATCTCTACTGTTCTGTTTACAGACCCACAACACACACAGGGACTATTGTTATTTCTTTCATAGTGCTTGGCAGGTTGGATCTGACCACATTGTTCCTGAAACTCTTACTTCACATAGGGTAATAAAATTAAATATAATACAGCAAGCATACTGCTCATGGTTCTTTATACAAATTTTGCGTATATGATTAATTTGAATGAATTGAGATGAGGCTCTCTGTGAATGTCAGGTGTTTATTAGCTGACTAAATGCTTATTTCAGGACTTAGCCCATTCATTATGCAAATGCAGAGTATTTTTGTTCTTCATTATTCTCAAATTTGTATGGATCTGAAGGGAGCACAGAGCTTTTCATATGCGCCTCTCAAAGGCTAACACATGTCTGTTTACAGGCTGAAGCTCAGGTCACCAGCAAGTGTAACAGAAATGACAAGAAATTAAACAAACTTTGGTTGTTCTATATTTCCTACATTTTAAGAGTGCAAATGTGTAGAAACACTATAATGGAATATCACAGCATTGCTTTTTGTGAAAATTTGTCATGTTAATGATGAACAAAATAATGTTCAGGTGTTGCTTAACAGAGTGTATGAGCATGATGCTTAGGCTCAGGCTCATACCTTCGCCCAATCCTTTCAGTTTTCAGTCTTAGAACATTGAGAGCTTCATTAAAATTCTATTAAAATCATGCAGTGTGAATAAGCTGCAAGCAGGGAGCAACTTATGTCAGTCATGGTGACTCTGCGTGCAACTATTTGTGTAGACAGAATGCAGTGTCCAGTTGCGTTGGTTTCCTAATGGTCCACTGAAAGGCATTATTTATCTCCTTGTCTGTCCTAGGCTTTGCTGGTAATAGGGCAGATTGATCGTCTTTGGCTGTAATGACTAGCCTGCTAATGTGATTTCCTTTGGTGTTCAGGCCTGAGGTTCCACACAATCCACTTTAACTCAGTCCATTCAAAAAGTTGGGGAGGAGAAGTCATTGAATTGGTATAGGTTGCACAATTCTTGGTTGAAGCAGGATTTTTTGGCTTAGAATTAAAATCATGATTCTCAGTCATGATTCTTCAGCATAGACCAATTTTGTGAAGAACAATATGTATATTTGCTAAATTCTTACAAAAATCACATATTGTATACCATAAGAGCTCATCTATTACATATAAGCATATAAGCAAATATACAAGTTTGTAAAGTATCATTTAAAAAAGTAAAATACAGAAAATCATTGCAGAAATCCTGTTTGTAAAACACAAAATAGAAACCAACTGGTTGACCTGTGCTCTGACCAACTGTTACAGTCAACAGTAACCTATAGCAACCCTAACATAAGGATGTATATATATATATATATATATATACACACATACCGATCAGGCATAACATTATATCAGCTCCATTTTATCAGCTCCACTCACTATATAGGTGCACTTTGTATTTCTACAATTACAGACAGTAGTTTACCTGCTTCTCTGCATACTTTGTTAGCCCCCTTTTACCCTGTTCTTCAGTGGTCAGGGCCCTTATGGACCCTCACAGAGCAGGTACTATTTGGTTGGTGGATCATTCTCAGCACTGCAGTAACACTGACGTGGTGGTGG
>JAILXH010169201.1:5474-24877 GCA_023558415.1 Piaractus mesopotamicus
AGAACTGGACTGGCCTGCACAGAGTCCTGAACTCAACCCGACAGAACACCTTTAGGATGAATTAGAGCGGAGACTGCGAGCCAGGCCTTCTCGTCCAACACCAGTGTCTGACCTCACAAATGCGCTTCTGGAAGAATGGTCAAAAATTCCCATAAACACACTACTACACCTTGTGGAAAGCCTTCCCAGAAGAACTGAAGCTGTTATAGCTGCAAAGGGTGAGCCGACATCATATTAAACCCTATGGATTAAGAATGAGATCTCACTCAAGTTCATATGCGTGTGAAGGCAGACAAGCGAATACTTTTGACAATATAGTGTGCATAACGGAAGCCAAAAGCCACATTAACGTTTCAAATACACATTTTCACTGAGAAAATTCGACAAAAGCGTCCTAATCTGCATAAACAGTTTGCAGCGTTTGGCTTAAATAATACAAAAAACTCGATTTTGGAGCATGTTCTGGTTCCACAATGAGGGGTTTTTTCCCGCTTGCGGCTTAAACACCACGCTGATTGGCTAATTTATCGAAAGGCGTGACTTTCCCCGTAATCAAACGTTTGAAGATTTTCATTCATATTTCAACCAGTGATCGTCTCCTTTATACCGCTGACTCTCTGACTGCAGTCGATGCTGTGCCTGGCGGTCTTGCTGGAAAAAACCCCCCAAAAAACAAAAAAAACACACAGAAACCATTAAGTGTTTCTGTTGGTTCCCAATGGTTTTGTAATATGTTTTGGCCTTTTTAATGGGTTCATATCATAATGTAAACGACCCTAATGGGTTAACAGGTGACTAGTGGCTGATTCTAAATGCACTTGATGGTTTCCTAATGGGATCTAGATATTCATCAGGAAACTAGAAGTCTCTATTGGAAACCATTAAGCCAATTCCCATTATAAAGCAAAACAATTAGGTTTAATCCTAATCATTTTTTGTCAGCAAGGGGTCTTGACTCTCAAGCTGCTAAGGCAGGTGGTTTGGTTAAACTGAAAACTGTAACGTTATTTTCTTCAGTGTATTAAGGTCTTACACGCGTTAATACACGGATTGTAGAAACACACCCGACTCTCCATTCTGTGCTCGGTTGTTAAATGAGCATGTTAGATTAGACCTTATTTAAAATAACTTCAATTAAGTATTTAAACTCACTACAGAGAAGGTCTGATATCATTGACGTTCAGTGACAGTTTATAATTTCAGAGGCGAACCTTCCCTTACACGTATTTTAGTCTTGTTAGGCTAATATAACGTTTAAACGTGTTTTAAAACAATACAGAACATTTGTTCCAAGAACATTGTTGTTCTTAGCATTGTTCTATAGAAAAAAAGTTAAGATGAGAAAGACATTTTAAAAAGGAGTTGGACGAATAACCATCATAACTGTTTTCCTCAGTTTGAAGCTAAGGGGGAAACATTTAGCCTCTTCGGTGAATCCGGCCCCTGATCTCAGATCAGCCCCCGCCTTCGAGCGGTCTCCATAGTGACGAACCGTACCAAATTCCCGACGCTTCTTCTTCTGCAGTATCTTTCTGAAAAACTCTCTGCTCTCCGGGCTTCGGTGCCAGTCCGCTACAATGATCGACCCAGGAGGTACCGGAGCTGTCATTCCAGCCTTTTAACGAAGCAGCTCATAAAACAGACTAAGCTACAAACTCAGCTAGGACTCCCGAGGACGCTTTACACAGCCGTGAAAGGAGCCACCGCAGCGACTGTTCACTTTATTTCAAAATAAAAGTCCACACATCATGTCAGCTCGCAGTGCAGTGGACCACTGAAATGAGTATTACATGTAAGTCAACATTAAATAACAGCATCTAAATTGCGAATACATTCTTGTTACTTTTTAGCCTCCAAATGAAAAGAAAAAATATCATTAGAGGTAATAAAACCTATTTATGGCATTAAATATAGTTGCAGTGCTTAAACATAAAGTGTTTAAAAAGTTACAATAAATTATCACATTAATTTGTTAACAATAAAATGGCCCACTTGAACTTCTAAATCAAACAGAGGCAAATGATGTATTTGTACAGTTATCTTTATTGAGAGGCCACAGCTCTTGCATATAACAACTGTTGGCTTTGATAAGGCAAACGCAAGAATGAATCCACCAGCTAACTGACACAGAAAAAAACCCCAAAAAAGCTGTTGGAAAAGGTGGAACCCACAGGCATGCAGCGATGGCTCAGAATGCAATATACAGCTTCGTATATACAAAACAATAGTGAGACCCCCCAAAAATGGCATGTATCTCTGGCTACGGAAATAATAATAATAATAATAATAAAAAAAAGAATATCTCTAATAAGAACATAAAAAAAAAAAAAACCAAGAAAAGCAAGAGATTTTTTTTTTTGTAAAAGTTAAACTAAAGAAAAATATATTATTTTGTGGTCATTTCTGACATCTAAATAAAAGACGTCTCCAATAAGATATCAAAATGGAGCTAAGAGGATATTGCCGTTCTAGAATACCAATTCTTTTTTAGTGAATGTGAGACAATGCCTTGTAGGTGATTTGCAACATAAGATCCTCAGAAGAGTCACAGAGCCTCAGCACAAATAAATAAAATAAAATAAAGTTGGTACATCTTTATGAAAGTGTGCAGACACAGAGGACATTTACAGTTAACAGCTTTTAACTTAAATACAGAAGTTCATTTTCAGTTTTGAAGCAGTTGGCATCCACTTTAAAAACAGACAAGACAAAGGAAAGGATCCATACACTCATCTTCACGACAATGTACCATTAATGTATGTAAGAGTACGTCAAAGAAGCGCCATATATGTTATCGCATTGGACGGGGACACACCTAATAATCTCACTCGACGTTGTCAAACAAATGGTACTCCATATTGCTTAGGAACACATAGAAAGAAATTCCCAAATAAATCAGTCCAAAAAATCTGGTAGTTTTTTTTCTTAATTCTTTATTATATCATCACACAGCTAAAATTGTCAATCATGTTCTTGTAACTTTTTTTAAGTTTCTTTTTTAGTATAATTACTAGATTTTTCTCGACTTTAGCTCTGTTTGTGGGCATTTCGAGCTGATGGGGGAGGTCCTAGAATGGCTAACTGGAGTAATCAGAGTTGGTACATGCATCTTCTGTTACCAGGCTAAGTTGGGGTAGGATAGGGCGGTGTGGATAGGGTAGGTTCCAGGTGGGTGGGGGCAGGGCACCTGGTGGGTTGGTGCTTTAATCATCCTCCTTATCCTCTTCGTCGCTGTCCTTCATGGAAATGCCCTGCATGCCTCCTTCTCGGACCGATGCGGTTGCCTCTTCCAGGGTGAGCCGGTTCCGTACTGTATCATACATCTTGCTGTTCAGAGTTGAGTCAAGAACGCCTTGCAGCCTAAAGTCTCGATATTTTTTCTACAAAGTGCAAGAAAAGTCAAATTCTATTGAACTTGCGCACATAATAGCCTATCTGCTCAAACCAACATACTGCTGAAAACATAGTATTTCCCAAATGTATCACAGAACATTTGAGTTAGAATTAATAAAGGTTAACCAATGCTTTCCATGCACTGCTACTCAATGCTAAAAGAATGTCTTGCATACACTAAGATGACTTGTTTGGAGTGACCTGTTCAGTTTGTTCTGTTGTGTTATCTTAAAATTATGCTAGGGGTGGGCAGTGTGCCAATATTATATCATATAAATGAAATAATTTAATTAAACAAAATTCTATAAATGACATCAACACCACAATATGCTTTTCTGAGCATATTGCAGATACCATCAGTACTTAAAGAACATTGACCAACTGCATATTTCATTAATAACTGCACGTTTCATTAAAAACAGCATAATTAGACTTATTTATTTTAATGTAGTTAAACTATATTCAGTGTTTTTGATTGTATTTTTTTTAAATGTGGCACTGTTAGGGAATTCTGCCTGTTCCAACAAAATATTGTTATGCACATTGTGTATTGTGAATTTTTTTTTTTTTTACATATCACCCAGCCCTAATTATACCAACAGGTACTAGTCACAGTACTATTCACAATCTGAAATAACAGCAAATGACTACATTGCTGTTCACTAAGTTTTTGTTGTCTATAAACAGTTGTTGTCTGTGACACTGCAGCCAGTATACCTGTACAGACGATACACTGCCCAGCACTACAACATACCACAAACTTACATTCAGGCCATAAACTGACTTGAAGCAGATTAGGATGCTCAGCTCCCAGCACTTACAGTATTTCTACAATTTTATTTAAAAAAGGTACATTTTCCCCTGTACGCAGTACCTTTACAATCCTGATGAGGATTTTGAGCTGGTAGACATGGAGCTGTTGGTCCATTCGGTCAGTGAGCCAAGTCCCCAGCAGATTCATGGTGGCTGTGTACCATTGCTGCAATGCACACAAACACAGCGTTCTCCAGCAACACACACACACACACGAACAAACCCATGCAAGAGACCAGAGTGTCTAGACGTACATGTAGACATGAATATATAAATATAAATATTTGTATTCACACTAACGTACTCACGCACGTATGCCCACTCTCAGACACACACGCACATGCATGCACACACCCGCGCACACACACATATACCATTATGCATGCAGAGACAAGCACATACACACACAAAACACACAACATGCATACCAACAAAGACACAATCACACCCTCACTTAGCACTAGGTTAGTCAGGCCATTTTAAATTAATTTACAGAGCCAGCAATATGACCATCTGCAAAAAAGTACATAAATCATGCATTAATGAGTTGCATAATTAACAACATAATAAACACTTAAATTGTATTTTTCTTAACAAATATACAGCATAGTCTGGGAGTTAAAATGGGCAGGTTCAGATCAGAAGTCTGAAGATTATTAAAAATTTAAAGGTAGGCCTAAATCCAGCAGCATAACTGTTGTGTTTTTAAAATGTCCACAATTACAGTTAAGAGATAAATTAAGATTAGTTCATATTATTTTTTTTGGCCTTTGCCAGTCTTTTAACAGAGCTATGCTGAGTGTGATAAACAAAACCTTGAAATGAAAGCATTAATCCATGCTATTAACCTTTAAATGCAAATATTTTACATACATCCCCAAATCCAACAGAACATTTTCAAGTCAAAGCAGCAAATTTAGTATGATCATAATCATAAAACTTGGAAATCAATATATAAAAGTGAGAGTGAGAGGAATCTGCAGGCAAGGAGGGTTTGTACTGTTATCTTAAACCATTTCTGTTCTGCTATATTGTATATTGCATCAGAAATACTTATAATGCAAATCTGAAGACAATGTGCATTGGGAACTCTTGAAATCTCAGAATGCCATACATTCTACTTATAGTTCAAAGAGAACAGCACATGTGTTGTGTAATGGATGATGTTGTAATCTCTTACAGAGAAAAAAAATAGTAACAGGATTCTGTGGAGTGACTCGGCATATTTGAGCATTTTGAAGTGGGTTTTTTCCATGAGGGGTTAGGAATGTCTGTTTAAGATAGGGAGAGCAAATCAGTATTTTACTGTTTGAATGATGTTCACTATTACACATTACAACCTGGAAACCTGAGTGAAAATCCTCAGTGTTCCAATTTCTAATTCAAGCGAAAATTATGATACTTCCAATAATTCTGACTCCAGAACTCAGCAGTAGTTGGCTATCTGAATCAGTGGATAAAAGGAATGATCAATGATTGCTTTGACCAGGAATTGACAAACCTATGTTGTGATTTGCTAATTTGAAGATGGATTAGATTTGTGATTTACATTTGGCCGAGTTGTTTACTGTTTGGTGATTTGGTTGGTGATTGGCTGATTTGTTTGCTTGCATGTCCACTTCAAACAGTTGATTGGTCGGAGCGTGCAGTGCATGCAGAAGGAGCAGGTGAGTGGGTGGGGCAGAGAGCTGTGTGTGTGTATGACGTGGAAACTTTAGGAGGTGGGTCATGCTAGTAGATGTACACAGGAAGATTATTTGATTAGAAATCATGCCACTCAACAGAATGTGATCAAACAGTAGGACATCTAGAGATAAGTTCCACTTTGTTATAAAAGGAGGGTGTGGTGGTATTGTCTTGAGGATGGAAAGAATAGAATAGAATAGAATAGAATAGAAAGTGATGTTAAAATATGAATGGAATTGACAGAGATAAGTTGAAAAGATGAGTATGACTTGTGAGAGATCTGTAAGACATCAGCTGTTTATCAAATATGCATGCTTGCTTCCTTTCACTTCGCTTATCTACCAGCGCTGAATCCCTATACTGGACTCAGTAGAGCTCTATAACAGTTTTATATGGGCTATATGAATTTGATTTTGATGTACTTAGTGTGATAAAAACCCATTATGTAAGCATAAAAAAATCTTTGCAGTGCTCATGTCTTACTTTATCTTAATCACTGCAACAACATAACTTATTCTGATCCAGCTACATGAGAAAACCTCATTTTTTTTGTCGAATATGATTAGGCTGTCAGCATCACACAGTGCATGCTAAAAATACCAAAAAATGAGCCACACATACACCTAGGGAATGCAAGTATGCAGATTGGGAAACAGCTTTTATGAATTTAATGTGATATTTAGCTTGGGAAATGGAAGGCTGTAGGTCCTTTAATGTCTCCCAATAATTTAAAGATTGCAAACTTGTATAGTTATAGTCATTTTGGGTATGTCCAAAAGTTTTCAGACACCTGCTCAACCAGCATTTCTTCCGAAATCAAGTGTATTAATAGGGAGGTTGTTCCCCCTTTGCTGCAGTAACAGCCTCAACTCTTCTGAGAAGGCTTGCAAAAGATGCTGGAACATTTCTGTGAGAATCTGAGTGTATTAAGCCACAAAAGCATTAGTGAGGTACTGATGCTGGATGATTAGCTCTGGATCACAAGCACCACTTTATACCCCTCTAGCTGATGCTTAGCATTGGGCATGGTAACCTTAGGCTCATATGTGGCTGTTCCAGAGCGTTCCATATTATTAGCAATTCTTTTTTATGGATATTAAGTGTGTGTGCTCAAAGGAACGCCTGTGTAAGCAATGACTGCTCCTTGAAGTAGCCGAATTCACTAATTAGAAGGTGTATCCAGATACTTTTGGACATACAGGGCCCTTTCTACATACAGGGATTAAGCCTAGTCATTTTATTTTTCTTTCCATTCCAAATGCTGTGTAGCCCAGGACTAGGCTTAATCCCTGGTCGGGAAACCAGCCCATAGTGTATGCCAATTTAAATGGGCAAAAATGTATACCCTGAGCCATTATATTATATATATTAGAATAATATTATTAACAGGGGTGTAGCAATACGCACAGCTCAGATGGCTTGCAATAGATGGCATAATTATTAAAAGGTCCATTTGCTGCTATGCACACTGTCACAGTTTTACGTTGTGATTTCACAGTGTCACAATGCATTGTTACACCCCTAATAACTAATTAGTCAAAAGATCTGTGCTTGGTTGGCAGAACATACCAAGGACATACAGCCTCATACAGCTAAAAGAACGGTTAAATGACGCAATGGATTGCAATTGTAGTTTAAAAGGAACAAGAAACACAAGCAGATCCATTAGTCATGCGTCATTAATGCTTGTCACATGTTCATGACACAAACAAGAAAAGCAGTAGGCATAGCACACCGCATTTCTCCTACACACTAAATTCAAGCACACCACACACGCTGCTCTCCAGCTCTCAGACACACTGCATATACCTTACCGTGCTGTGCTGCATCTTGTCAAAATGCAACCACAAACTCAAAATGACTATACTCTCAAAAAGTTTCAACACATTGTTCTATTTTCTACACACGCACACCCACGCACACACGCTCACACACATAGAAACAGCACAAATCTACTGTAAACAGAGTAAACCTCCCACTACACACACACACAGACACAACTGTGCAACACCAAGTCACAAAATGATTCACAAAGGATTATTTCTGAATGCAACAGTGCTCTCCAGTGTACGCCATCATTTACATCAGTACTACTGTTAGTCTGTCAACTAATACCTTTGCTAAACATTGCATTAACACTGTAGACAAATACCTGAATCCCATCCAATTCCTATGGAAATAGTTATTAATATGGAAAACAATGGCAATAAACCTCTTCACACATTTCATTCACTGTCTTTGAGAGCACTGTCTTGAATAATCCACTTGGTGGTGGTGGTGGTGACACTTTGCCTCGTGAGCTCTGAGCACAAAGGTCCAACAAACAGTAGCTAACGCAACATCATAGCACAAAGGTGCAACTCATTGTGGCAAATGCAACACCAGAGCACAGAGGGCTGAACGAGAAATCACAGCAATGAGACACTGAGAAGTGAGAGAGCGAGACCCTGGGGAAAAGACTGGCCTTATCTGTCAGGATGGAACGATTCAGAGCACAGCACTCAAAATGTGACTTATCCCTCATATGCCCCATTGTTTTGCCACATTTTGGATGGAACCTCCCCTGTTAGGCATGGAGGAGACGGCATCTTACTTACATCAAATAACCTCTCTATATACACCTCCTCATTGACCTTATCTCGCAGTATGTCCTGAGAGTGACGAACAAAGGTCACATAGCCATCAGCAACATCCATCCCCGGTTTCTGTAGAGGAGAGATTGCAGAGGGAGCTATTTACTCATTGTATGATGATCAACAACAACTAAAAGGAGCCAGCTACAGAGCTGAATATTTTTAATTCAATTTGCTTAATACTTACAGGGACATCCACATACTTTGAAGCTGCTTTCACCTGAAAACAAATAGAAGTTTCACATAAGGGTTTATAGCTTCTAGATTACTAATAATAATAATGATAATAATAATAATAATAGTAAAACCATAACAGCATTTGAAAAAATAACTGAATCTCACCGTAAAGGAGAGGAAGGATGAGAACAGAGTTCCCTCATCATACCTGGAGATCTTGGCTAGAACACTTTCCAGAATGGCCACAAACTGTATAAATGATATAGATATGACACGTAATCTAAAACAGGTGAGTGACCATACACCAACACAACTCAAAATACATATTCAACCAACATATCCAACAAAATATTCAACTAAAAATTACCTTAGCCACCAAAAGATTAATCATGTCCTTCACACTCTCTTCTATAAGGTCATCGATTTTAGAGTGATACTGTTTCTAAAAAGTAACAACAGATTTAAAGACATAAAGTAAATCATTATATCATACACATTTAAAAACGGTAAGTATGGTATGGCAGACAGAAGAACTCAAAATTTCTACACACTGTTTTCTACAACACACTACAATTTTATTGTAACCAAACCAATAAGCAGAAAAGAAAATCAGAATTCGTAAATAACAAGAGAAACAGTGATGTCATGATGTTATGTTCATGTCAGGAAGTAGAAAGATCACACCGACTCTTAAGCATTCAAATATCTATGTCTGTGGTTGGTACTGAACACTCAGGTACAAGACACTGGCACAAGAAAGTCAGCTGGGAGCTGATGATATAGTGTGTGATGAGCAGTATGGCCCAAATGTTATTAGTTGTTCCTCTTTGTTCCCCAGTAGAACATTTTTTTAGCTTGTGATGCCACGTTGAGATGCAAATCACAGATGTATGCTTGCCAACCTTATATTTAGGACTTTTTTCTTCAAGAAACAAACCAGACAGATCTCATTACCTCCTGGCCCATCTCCATGGCACACAGTTTAGCTGACTGATCCTTGGCGTCCACCATCACATTAAACATGGTGCATAAAGACAGTGGGATGCGGAAGTCTGTTGAACGGCTACTCTTGGCCAGCTTGGATTCAAATGCAGCCCTGGTGCTAAAGCAAAGAGGGAACCAAAAAAAGTCATAAGTGCATTTACGCCACAGTGTGAAGCTCTCTGTGTGCTTTACCTTATATCAGGAGTCTCTGCATTCTGAGAGATCCTGTCCACGATGGTTCACGGAAACTCATTTGTGTTAGGTTTAACATGACTGATGGTTGGATTATATCTGTAGATGTTATGCAGATTATGTCGAAACTTTTACAGACACCAATTGTGCTAGCACTGAGTGAGGTTTTGTTATACTATGGTTGACCCCTTTAACTCTCACACCAAACATACACGTACCGTTTAACACAGGACTCAATCATGTCGCTGGACATGAGCTTCATACGGTTGTCTAGGTGCTTGGCAAACTCCTCCTCAGGCCAGTGTAGGTCCCTGATGAACGTCTGCAGGGCATCAAGCTTCCAGAACAGATCTTCTGATGTCCCCGAACCATTACTGCCAGGCACAGTAACACGTCAGAGGTCAGTGGTCACAACCTTTGCCAACGAGCTGCTCAGTTAAAGCAGCAATAGAAAGGTAGAGATATCACCATGACTCTACTCATAACATTTTTTTAGATTATTTTAACCATGCACTGACATGTGGCCCAGAGGCCTGGTGAATCATACCAGTGTATTTAATTCACATGGAGAAGTTTCACATGATCAGTCAGTGTATGGTAAAATGGACAGGTGTGTTTCCAAAACACATCAATAACCTCGCACAGTTGCGTGGTTATTCACCCTTGAGAGGGCCTGGAATCATGCACACTTTGATTGGTCACATTTCTCTAAGGAAAGGGGGAAAGGGGCTTGGGAATGTCATGGTGAGAGAAGGCATGTAGAGGGAGGGTCACTAAGATTCTTTTTAGGAACCTGCTTTCATACACATAAAGCTGCATATCTACATAAGCTGAGCAACAACTTTAACAGTGACCAGTTCACTACTCTAGAGCCTTACCATTGTTACATTAGTGCTGCAGAATTACTTGTTAGCAATACAAACAGTTCTGAAGGCCCAAATAGTTTGATTTGCATGGGCCACCATTTTCAGTGAAAGATGGAGAAGGCTACATTAACTGAGCAGGGCAAAGCCCAGAGGATGAAGAGAAACACAAAGATCAGGCTCTCTCTCACCACCCATGCCCGACGAGGCTGACGGAGTTCCAGAGGTCAACACACACCATGCAGTCAACTCTGAAGACGCTGCCATCCTGAGTGGAGATAGATGGGACGGGAGGAGGAGGAGTGTTGTAAGGGTCAGGGAGGGGGGTGGTAGGCTACCATAGAGTTGAAACATAAGAGTAACTGTGGTTTCTAAAAGTAAGCAGGCATTGCCAATCTTGGTAGGGGTAAAACCAAGAAACAGAATATGAACAGTGTCAACAGCTGTTCTGATTTTGGTTTACAGTGCTTTGCTGCGTTACATGAGGGATATGATATCAAGACTTTACTAGTATGATTGTTTCGATTTTATGGTCCATACCACATGCAGGTATGAAAATCTGAAGACCACTCCGATGTTTAAACTCAATGGTGGCTAATTTCTACTGCCTTGGATGCCAGCTGCAGGCTGACGTGAAGACTGCTTCAGAGCATTTTCTTCTAATACAAAAAAGACCAAGCAGGAGGTCTATGACCAGGCAGGGAGTTCCACCAACCCACACCCACTGACACCTTTCGAACAAACCTGAACCCACTGATGACCCTTTAACAACCCCCTCCACCTGAAAGTCTGGATGGATCCTCTAAAAATGGATTTCTTACCACAGATGTCAAAGGTCCGCTATTCGATGCTGCTTCTACAGGTTTCTTATGGTCAAGGACCACCTATGCCCTAATGTCTCCACATGATTAAAATGTACTCATTTTGGGGTCAGTAATGTTATATGAGCTGATGAGAGACTATCTGGAAAAGAACTAAAAACAGCCTTATGAAGGGCTGGGTGCCATAAACTCAAAAAGGTTCTGGAAGAACACAGATGAGTGACTTAAACTGCAGTCCTAACCTTAGGAATTAGAGGCAGATAGTGTGTTGAATGGGGAAATTTTCCTTAGTTGGAAGCAGGGAGACTTAGGGCTGACTGTTCGTAGGTTTGGGTTGCAATCCAGATCTCACCACCTCAGTCCCACCTCAATGGCATGCACATTGAGGAAAATGAAAAGCTTTTCAGTTCTCATTTCAAATAAACAAACAACATGGGCTTGACCCAAACCCCTTGCAATCTTCTTGGCATGAAAATGACTTTAAAGGCAATAATTGCTTAACTTCTTCTTATACACAGATTCTGTTTATTTTAATTTTAGAATACAAATAATTTAAATACTTTTGTTTACCGCTTTCTACATTACAATACAATATGAATACAGTATAATGTTGATTATGCTGGCTTAAAAACATTTCTGTCAGTTGTAATCATTTAGTAGTTGAATGAAGTAGCCTATTTATACTGAAGTGGGGTGAAATAAAAAGTGTACATCTATGAAACTGGGTTGTAAGAAATGGGACAAGATTTTAAGCCTTCACTCAAAGTCAGGAAAACACAATTTTGGCCTTGCGTCTGTGCTAAGAGTGGGTCACACAGGAGGTGGTAACAAGCACAATTTTAGACCAAAGTGGGTTCGAAAATACTGTTTCACCAGAGAATTTCTAATGTCATACCTCCTGTTGCGCCTTCCAATGTCAGCGCAAGTACAGTGATTTCTGGCCATGAAAACAGCAACTGGTGAACAGTAAAAAATCTGGCTTACACCAAATTAGCAATACACTGGTGTTAAACCACTAAGGTACGCTTGTGCCTCCATGAAAACATCCTGATAGGCGTTATCTGAACTGCTCCAACCTCAACCTTAGAGTTTAGTCAATCTTCTATCCCAACTTTAAAGCGTAATCATCCTAGCTTCACCTTACTCTAAATGATGTTAATATTTCTTTTCTAAAATAATAGAATCAGATGTATTTTTAAACAGTGCTAAAAAGTAGTCACACCTCTATCATAATTTTTTATATTTGGAATTTGTAGATGAAAATTACATAATTCCATCTATATTACAACTATTTAATTAAATAGTTGCAATATAGCTTTAATAATCTACAATGGGATATTAAATCTGTGGAAAAATATAGTCCCTTTGTAACAAAATGTCTGTTATAAAGATTGCATATACACTGAAAATTCCAAAATCAAGTGCCATCCAAAAGAAAAAAATCCAACAAATCTAGCTGAGCATCAGTTGTGGAAACTCATGCACTCCAAGACTAGAAGACAAGCTGTCATCTAAAAGAGGGGATATGCAACAAAAACTAACCTGACTAAAATACTAAACACAAACCTACACAAAAGACAGAGACACTAATGTTTGTCTCAGTCATGTCTGGATAAGTTGCCTTACTATGTTTTCTACTTAATTAGTGGAATCATTTTGAGTTGTTAGTAAACCTGGCTGTTACTGCTAGTTATAATTTTTCTGATGGATACAAATGAATAAATGATATCTTTGGATTGGACAGCAGTAAATAAACAAGACATAACTGTGTTCAGTGAGTGTTCCAAGACTACTTTTGAGCACTATACCACTGCATGAGTTGTTTTTATGCTCCCAGACCCCACACAAATCCTTTTGTTTAAACTGCTCCTGTCAGTTCCTAACTATGAGCTATGATGTGGTTTTTTAAGCAATTTAAGCATGTTTCTCAAGCCAGTACAATGTTTGTTTTTCGAAAAAAATGTCCTTAACATTTTCTACTTTTTTATCCAAAGTTAACCAGCCTCAGGAGAACACTTTCATGCCAAGGGGGCACATTTTGAATTCATCAGATCTGATGTAAACTCATTGAATACACACTCGGAGTCATAAATAGCAGCCATCCAGGATGGAGTGGAAAAGCTAGGCATTTGTGGAAGGTTAACAGATAGTCCTGCTACTGGCACGGGAAGATTTGGTACTTTGGGAATTTGGAGGTTCACATTTGGTAGATTCACATTGGGCAGATTACTTGTTAAACTCCTGCAGAAACAGACAAAAAGAAACAAAAATCCATAACAGTGGCAATGTGGAATGCTGCAAAAAAGCAATGTAAGACATACAGTAAGAAAGTAACAAGAAGTAAGAAAAACTATAGAAAGGAAAAGGCCATTTTCAGACATCCGAAAGTAGCAGACATAAAGAATCGGTTGTTAAATGTAGGGAAGGTCTCTAAAACATTGAAACACAGGACCTACAGTAAACAGAAACATGACTGATAATATAGACAAAAGCACATACATACAGATAAATAAAGAAACAGAAGCAGCATATTTCAACAGCAGGCACAAACAGCAGATTGACAGGTTAAACAGCCAGCGGTGAGAATTTAAAACACACAAGTAGAGGACAAACAAATAAAGAAAGCTGTTTTCTATGCTACTATAGGGGTATGGTTTAAAGGGTGTAAACTCATTTTGTGTAGGCTTATGCATCAGCTCTAGACAGTCATTCAACAAATTAGGGTTCAGAGGAGCATCTCTTTAGTTCAAAAAATATCAATGAGATAGGGTTAAAAAGAAAGCTTGCCAACCCCTCATCTAAACAGCATTATATCCAGCTAGGAAATGGTAAAATCAATATGCAAAGCAAAATCAGAGAGGCAGGAAAGAAAGAAGAACTGATTAGCACATAAAAGGCATCCTATTTCATTGAAGCACGCATTATGAGGGTTAGTTTACAAAACAAAAAGATGAAAACATGAAGGGCACTGACTGGAGTCTAGCCTGACAGAGCAAGGTTCCTTTCGGACTAAAATGAGCTATGGTGACTCGCTGCTTATGATGAACAGAGATCAATGAAAGAGGTCAATCTGCTTGGACTTACTTGGACCCCCAATTACAGTTCTATTGTTGCATTAAAAAACAACATGTTTTAAACATTTCCCAAAACTTTACGTGATTTGTTGGAAAGTTAAATGTGGTCGATCGAAAATGGACATCAGTGAAAACATAACTGAAGTTGCTTAATGCTAACTGTATGTGTTTCATGATGCCTCCAAACACTGGATGAAAGGTATCATCCAGTATTTGCTAACACTGCTTCTCTTGGGCATTAGTGGCTCTAAATGATTGTGTCACAAAAGACCCTGCCTCACATTCACACCCAGCGATGTAGAGCGGGCAGGAAGTGGTGTCTTACTTCACAGGCTCCCATGACTCTCGCTCAAAGCCCCTGTGAATGGACTGAGAGATGGAGGACTCCATTAGATCAACATATCGCACCACCAGGGGGGCATAAAGGTCCTGCAGGTGCTTGTGGAACTTTCCATTGCACAGATGGTCTACGGGGAGAGAAAGAGACAACCTAAGATTTATTCAACCAAAGATTTATGACTTGTGCATGCTGTTTACATAATCAGTAAGTACGACTGCAAGTGCTGCGTCACCACTACACCAGTTAATTGCATCTAGTACAGGGATGCTTACAGTCAGCTCGTAGGAAGTCATTAAGGAGCTGGAAAAGAGGGAAACTGTCCCAGCTTTCAGGAGACTGGATCTCTAGAGCTGCGTCCATGTCCACGCCGTAGAGGGACAGGAAATGCTCAGCGTGCTCCACCATCAGATCTGACCACCATGCAAAGGCCTTGTTTACCAGGGAAAGACAGTGAAAAGGGGAAAAAGGACAGAGGGAGAGACAGAGTTAGAGTAGAGATGAGGTGATCTAACCAAAGGAAAGGGAGTAAACTGGTTTCTGCCATGTGATAAGTTGCACAAAATTAAAGAGTTCATTAGGAATAGTTGCAACATAAAGATCTGTGGTCAGACTCTAAGCTGGTGAGCCACTTAAATGTGTCATCACCTAAAAATCACCTGCATTAAATGAACCCCTTGCTTCACTTAGGGTCTAGACCTGTTGTGCCTACACTGTACAATGTTAATGTTGCTTTTATTGCTGTAATAAATATTGTAGATAGCGAAGATGAATCTTGTAGTGAATATTTAAAATACGGCAATCCTTTAACCAGTTTACACCAGTACAGATGATCAGTTTAGTCTAATGAACCTCAAAATCTAGTTAATTTTTTTGTGAATTTGCAACACAGAAAAAAACATGCATGTTTCAGATTCTTCTATAAATTGTTTCTATGCTGCGTAAAATAATAGGGAGACACTGGCCTAATGACTTAACAGAATGAATGACAGATGATTTGCTAGCTACATTACCCTCTGAGGTAAAAATGTCAATCACAAATATACTGAGATTACACATGTGGATGGCCCTTAAATGAGAGGAACTAGTATTTAGGAACTATTATAAGAGGAACTATAATAATAATATTTACTATCATTTTTAACAGAATACTTCTGCATGTATCATAATTACCAATACTTCTTCAGTCTTGTGTTGCAAATGTGCTACTATGTAAGAAGAAATCACTGTTTTTTACAAAAACCTTTTCTCATTTACAGTAAATCTACAATCAGTTGAGTCAAGATGCCAGAAGAGGTGCAGTTCTCATGCAGGTGAAGTAGAAATCGCTGCATGCTTTCGCTCTCCAGATGGAAGATGTAGTTGTTCAACCATTCACATCACTGCATCCCAGCCATTAGGATGGGGATGTGTCTCATCATCATGCAACCTTGCAAAACCTGGCATGCCTAAGACTGCAAGCATGCAACAAGCTTCTTGAAAAAGGTATGAGAGCAGAAATAGTTTGTCTTTGTTGGTACGAATGAATAATTGTCTTTAGGTGGTGGGAAAAGGCTCTCGTATGCTCTCTCAGATGAACCAACTTGCGTGCAGTCTTGGCATCAATTACTTTCCTTCTTGCTAAAAGAAAAAAAAAAAACCTGACCAGTGGCAAAGTCATTCAGGGAACTGATCAGCCTTGGAGAAGGTTAATCCTTCCCTTTGGTAGCATGCTGTTTTGTTGTTATATCCTGCAAACCCACTCCATTAGCCATATATATTTTTCCCCCCAAAAGATAAACTCAGCTGGAAATGGGTTTATAAACTAGGTCTAAACTTACCATTTCACTTACCTGGCCTACCCTCAATTAACCTTTGAGTACATTACATTGACCAACATCTTAAATTATGAACAGAAAACAAAGCATTTGCTTGGGCAGCAGGGCAACGCATATGGCCGAGCTCTACCAGACACACAAATAGAAAGGGTAGCGATGTCAAATCCAATCAACTCCAAGATCCTTCCCCAAATCCTTTCTTACAATATGGAAAAATGTTGCCATATGTTTAGCTAGATGACAAATATGACATCATATTTGAGCTTATTTATTTGAAATAGTTTTGAAAGGTTCAAGGGAAGCAGCTAGGATCTGATTTTGGATTAAAGTGTATAGAGAGAAAGTAGACTTTAACTTTGGAAGGGAGTGGCAGAGAAACACTAGCAGGAGGGGGCAACTGACAGGGCAAACTGGGACAAGGCTAGGATAACAAAACTAGGGGATGGGGTGGTATATATATATATATATATACATTCCCTCTGGAAAAAGAAAAACTTTCCACCAGACCAACCCCCGAAACTTGGAATGCAAATCTTACAAACATTTTCTCCAGGAGAGACTGGACAGAGACTGGGACGCACCAAAGTCAGACACAATGTTAAAATTCCCCATACTGGGAGGAATAGGGAATTACAGGAATAGAGGCCCCACATAGCTCATGCACAAACCATTTTAGGCAACAAAGGGGCTAATTCATTGCATTCAGTTTGCTCACGTACCTCTTTTCCCTGCCCAAGCCCAAAGGATGGATTGAGCGGTGAGAAAGACATGGACATATTCAGTGACGTATGTGCAAATAGCTTAGGAAAGAAGATACTAAGATGAACTCAGGGAATTAGAAAGATCAAAGGGATATTTTGGATTCTTCTGTGGAGGACCTCTGTTTACACCTTGTTATTCTGGCACATATTGCTCAGATTCTTAATATAAGCTTCTTAAGCATCCATGCTCTGCTCAAGCATGATTCACAGCAATAAAAAATAATGCCTTTTAGGGGTTTCAGACCTTCACAGATGTATTAGACAAATTAAGTCATCTCATCAGTTCCACGCTCAACTTTATCTAACTGCCCCATCCACCCACCCCAAAAATGACAGTAAAGCCCCTAGCGTGACTTGACATGCTTAAGGGGAAAGATACACTATGTGATGAGGACTTGAGAAGGAAGGAAACATGGATACTGTACCGACTGGTCTCCTGTACTTGTGACCGCAGCCTGTTAAGCATATTCAAAAAAATAGAGTAAATCTGTAGAGCTCAGGAAGACCACGGGTTATCTAAATATAAACTGCATGTACTGTAGTCATGCCAACCATGGATATTTCTGACCAGTTGGTGGATGTAAACAACTAATGAATCATGCAGACTGGCTAACTGTTGTGATGCACTAAATTTAAACTCCTGTCAACCCCATTTGCTCATTTTTTTTTTTTTCATTTTACATGTCTATGCATTGTGCTTTTCCAGGGCATTTGCCTCGTATTTTGTAAAGATAAACATCTGTTCTATATTTTAAGGCAGTTTGTAAAGGGAAGATCCAGAAACAGAGGGTGAAAGAGACTGGATCATAAGAAACCATGTCCATCAAGTTCAATATAACAAACTGTGCTGTTACAAAGTGTGCAATTGCTATTAAGAGGAAATCTACTGTTCATAGCATAAGGTCTGAGACATTGGCTGCATAGAGAGGAGTAGGGACAACAAAAGAAATTAATGGATGCCTTGCTCACCTCGGCATGATGGTCCTGATTCTGCTGGAGAACCTCTATGACTAACTCTGCCAGGCGGATGACGTGCTCCAGTTTTTTGGCAGGTGTAGCTAGGTTTGCTACATTCTCTGGAGCAGAAAAGTGTGGAAGAATAGAGGTCAATAGCAGTGCAGTGATACTCTTTGGGATGAGACCTAAGCAGCTAAAATCAAACTGCCCCATTTTGCATGCAGAAACAGTAATGCAGTTGATGACATTAATTTAACATCTTAAGTAAAGAAGCATTCTTTAGGGGGTTAATGGGCATCTATTCTTTTGGTGACCTTACTGATTAAACAAATTAGCTAACCTGAAACTGCACCTTGTTTAAATGAGGCACTGTGGTGCATGCTTTCCGTTGTGAGGCATTTCAAAAGTCACAATGGAAATATTAGCCTACTACCAAAAACTTTCCATTGAGAAGTCTTTTCAGGGAATGGCCAGTTAATCAGAATAGCACTTACAAAATATACAGGATCTTTATTATTCTTTATTTTCTAATCCTCTTAACAACTAAAGTTACCAAAAAGTAGCAATCCTGAACTGTTTGCAAATCACCTATTGCTAAATCTGTGGCAATACCACAAACAGCAGAGACAAATAGCAGATCAGACTGTGAGACATTTGATTCAATGAAATGAATGCAGGACACAGAAAGCTTTTGGTTATAACATATAATAAAACATTCTCTGAACACGACAATTTTAATAAGACAGAATAACAAAAATACATAATGACAAGCAGTAAAATTGATGTCTCCATTGAAACATGAGCACCAATTTATGCAAACACTGTTTGACTGAAAATTATTTAATTTGCCAGACCCCCTTGCTTATTCTGTTGCTTTTTTTTTTTTTTTTTTTTT